>BGPR01004131.1:0-18854 GCA_013235015.1 Araneus ventricosus | reverse complement strand
TAACTTTCACAGTGAGGTATTACAGAATATCCATCTGTAGATACGGTAACGGGCATTAACAAGGAACATCATATACTGTAGAGCTCTTTAACATCGTAGAATTGTCAGGGCACCTTCCGACAAGCCGAGATTTAATGCCGGTGTGCCAATACTACTAAAACGCAATCTCGGTATACCGAGACTACACAATGGCACACGGTCGCAAATTACACACCAAGGTCCAAACTTCATGAAAGCTACTGTTATGACTGATATAGGGAGAGGAGAGATTATTTTAATTCCACGCCTTCCGATAATGCCGAAGGATTTATCATGTCAGTTCAGAAGGCAACAAATCCCTTTAAAAATGACATTTGCCAGGCTGAGGGGCAGATACTGAAAGTGGCAGATGTACATTTGGAAAAACCATATTTTTCCCTTGGGCAACTATATGTTGCGTGTTCACGTGTGTCCAGCCCACACAACATCTACATCCGTGCAAATAATGTGGTATACAAAAGTATATTAGAATAGATAAACAATTTACATAACTATATCAGCATACATGTACAGTACACTCCTGTCAGCCGTCCAATTAAGTATTATCTCCATCAGAACCTTTACTTTCTTCTTTCAAAATGCAACAAAACATTTACATTCCTGAATTAAAAAAAAAGAATAATTCAAATTCTTCGCGCACGAAGTCGCGGGTAACAGCTAGTAATATAATAAATGCGAAAGTGTGTCTGTCTGTCTGTCTGTCTGTTTGTTAAGTTTTCAGGACCAAACTACCAAACCGATTTGGATGAAAATTGGTAGAGTTGTAGCTTGAAACCCAAGAACGGACATAGGCTAGATAAAATCACTTTAATTTAATTCTTTTTGACTACAGACAACAATTAAATAATTAACAAAGCCCATTGACTCAGCGATTCTCGATGAAGATTATTTTATTTTTCAATCAACTGTCACGTGATCCTTCAGGAATGCGAAAACATGTGGAATAAATTATATTTAAAATCAACTATCACGTGATCCTTTTTCCCGCTGTAACTTCGGAACAAATTGTTCGATAAAAATGATTTTTATACCATCTTAAAGTTCAAAATTTTAGCTTTTCAATGATTTTAATTTTATTTCTGTGACCGTGTTACTTCAATTTGTATTCATTTTTTAAAGTTTGCTAATTTTTTACGTGCAGACGATTTTGAAATAACGCAAATTTATACCTAATTCGCTGCTAGGAAACGGTTCGACTTTGAACTAATTTATCTTTTTTTCTGAAAATTTTGCTTATATTTATAAATATCTATAAAATAAGGCAGAAATTACATGTATCTGTCTGTCGGTCGGTCGATCGGTCGGTCACAAGAACTCCTCTTAAACGGTAAACAGTAGCGACATGAAATTTACACACAAGGTGCTATTTTCATCTTTCAGAGATAATTAGTTCTTAAGATATTTAATTAAATAGCGAACATTAGTCGCTTTTAAGCCTATTGCTTAGAGGCTTTTTGCCAATTACTTCTGAAATCTTTATTAGACAACAATTCTTTTTATACCATTTTAAACACCAGAAAATGATCTTTTTAATGCTATTAATTCCATTGCGATGAAATGTTTTCTCTGATCGCTATAAAGGTTTAAAAATATTTTTTTAACGTAATTTCTAACAATACTTTTTATTCTTATAGAAATAAATTCAAGCCAAATTACTGTGTCGCGCGCGGGCTATTGTCAGTGTTAAAGTTAATATAAGAAAATATTGCTTTCTTTTGACTTAACACTTCCGGTTTCCTGTTGTGGTAGCATTTAAAGCTTTTAATACGGTTACACAGTGATCCAATGATGTTAGTGAATTATTCTCTCGATGTTTTGTTTAACTTTCACAGTGAGGTATTACAGAATATCCATCTGTAGATACGGTAATGGGCATTAACAAGGAACATCATATATTGCATAGCTCTTCAACATCGTAGAATTGTCCGGGCACCTTCTGACAAGGAGAGATTGAATGTCGGTGTGCCAGTACTACTAATACGTAACCTCTATATACCGAGACTGCGCAATGGCACACGGTCACAAATTACACACCTAGGTCCAAACGTCATGAAAGGTACTGTTATGACTGATATAGGGAGGAGAGAGAGTATTTTAATTCCACGCCTTCCGATAATACCGAAGGATTTATCATCTCAGTTCAGAAGGCAACAAATCCCTTTAAAAATATCATTTTCCAGGCTCAGGGCCAGACACTGAAAGTGGCAGGCGTACATTTGGAAAAACCATATTTTTCTCATGGGCAACTGTATGTGGCGTGTTCACGTGTGTCCAGCCCACACAACCTCTACAGCCGTGCAAATAATGCGGTATACAAAAGTTTATTTGTATAGATAAACAGTTTACATAACTATATAAGCATACATGTGCAGTACACTCCTGTCAGCCGTCCAATTAAGTATTATAAACCGTCAGAACTTTTTTCCCCCTTTAAAAATGCAACAAAACATTTACATTCGTGAATTAAAGAAAAGAATAATTCAAATTCTTCGCGCACGAAGTCTCGGGTAACAGCTAGTCATATAATGAAGTACTTTATTTGGAAATTTTTTCAATTCATTTTATTTGTATTTGCTTGGATCTGTCGACTTTTTCTGAGTTAACATTTTCGCAATTAATTTTTTAAAATGTCGTTTCGTCTTTAGTTGTTATGGAATGGGTAATAATATCGTCTATTTTTCCTAAAGTCTGTTAAGATGAAAGTTTCATTTGCTGATGGTCACAACCCATATCTGCAGTTTCTGTACCAAAGATCGAAGTTCACTTTTCCCTTCACATTAGTCAAGGAAAGATCAATTTAGATTTGGTTTTCGGTGTTGCTTTGTAATGCATGATTTTTTTATTTTATTTTTCCTTCCTTTTTATCTTTTTAAAAGTTCCGGAAATAAAGGCGAGTCGAAAGGGATGCATTTAATTAAACTAGAACGGGCGACCAATCCTGTCGTTCAAAAGTTTGAGTGATGATTCCGAGGAGTTATTTTAACGTTATGTCTATGGATCGAAAATTCAAAGGTTTCAGTGATGGTTCCGAGGAGTTATTTTAACGTTATGTCTATGGATCGAAAATTCAAAAGTTTAAGTGATGGTTCCGAGGAGTTATTTTAACGTTATGGCTATCGATCGAAAATTCCGTACCAACGAAAACTAACCTTTAAGAGGGATGACAGCTAATGTTAACTATTGCCATCGCTTCCGTTTCAAAATGTAAATTCCGTCCTTAACAACTCACAATGTAAACATATATAACTAATTTTAAATTTGCAGATCAAAAATTCAGTTAAAATTATTGCTGTTGAAGAAAAGAAAATATTTGGCGTTTATCCAGACATTCTGTTTATTTTGAAAGACGAACACATCAAAATTGACATTCAATATCTATTTACATCTCTGAAAAATTTTCACACATATTTCTTAATAAACATTCTTTGCCACAATTGACATTCATCCGTATACTTTCTACATTTATCATAATATTCTTATTCTTCTTCCAAATATAGGATATTAGAATATAATATTGTTACAAACATGGAAAGTCGCTTCTCAGCAATGTGAGTCTTATGGTTGGGAACAGAGTTTTACAGGGGTAAGTATGAGATTACCGACAGTAGCCACGTCTGAACCCCTGACCTTGGCGACCATCTTGGCGACAAATATGGCGACTTTGGCGACCATCTTGGCGACAAATATGGCGATTTTGGCGACGAAATATGGGATCTCAAAGGTGCTGGAATCTTCTCTATATCTCTATTAGGAGAGGAGATACACTTGAATGTACTAGATCATTCCATGTGACGTCACGGCCTGCCGGGGAAACTATATAAGGAGAGCGCTGGATGACGGAGGGAATGTTGGTCGACTGGGATCGCCTTACGTCTTCGGAGTTCTATCCGCTGTGCGAGCTAGTAAGCTGTTAAACGCCGACCGGAGTAGTGTTGATCCATTGGGAACAACTTTAGAGTTTCTTCTGCAGTGCGAGCTAGGAAGCTGGTGAGCTGGGCGCTATTGAAAATGCTGTTATTGTCGTTATTAGTTATTTGCTGACTGTTTGTGTTGCTAAATATCAAAGTGCTGAACTGTTATTACCTGTGAATTGTTGTCTGTTTACATTGCTACTCTGTGCAAGAACTATTGTTTCCTGTACCTGTGCTACGCGTTTTCCTGCATATTTGTAAAGAAACCTTCATTCTTCATTATCCTGCGTGTTGGATATTTTACACCATACACCCACAGAAAGACTTTTGTAATAATATAAATTATATTCCAATATTATTCTTAAAATTTTCTTCAAAAAACACCTACCCGAGTGTTTTCGCCGAGGTGTTCTGTTCATTTTTTCCTGCTTCAGTTTTTGTTTTCCGTTTCCTACTTCCTTTGTTCTTTCAACTTCTACTATCGTAGTGCCATCTATAAATACTTAATTGCCTTACTATTATGTTAAAACACACTGACTTATTATTCATGTTTCAAATAAGGCATTTGATGATAAAATATATTACTTGGTATATATAATTGTAAGTCTTTTGAAAGGGTCTACTGCAAATTTCACATGCACGCTGCTGAACTTTAGAAAATTTCAAATAAATATTGTGTTTCTATATATCTGATTCAGTAGAACCCCGGGAATTCGAACTAATTGGGGCTGACCTCAGTTCTGATTCCGGGGAATTCGGATTATCCGGAGAATTTAGTAAAATACTCTTGATATACCAAATGCAGTAGAGTGTTGACTCTGGGTGTTCTGTGGAGATTCGGGCGGTTCAGTGGGAAACAAGATCAGGATAAAAAGAAGATATTTGGGTTTGTTTCTACTAATTAAGGTGTTGTATTCTTTCTTAAAGACCACTCCAAATATTTCTTTTAACCCTCTGACTGCCACAACGGCTTTACCGGCCCGTCATGCAAACTGCCAGACAAACGGCCGAGCGGCCGAAGTGTCGCATGTTTCTTTCCTTCCCCTTTTCAAAAGGGTACGGAAAAGATGCGGAGCAATCTTATCTTGTTAACAATGGTTGTTTCCCCTCCCACTGTCACTCTTGATTGATGTTTCTAGTAAGTGTTCGAGGGCAGATGCTTAATTTAAGTTACTCTTTCTGCTTTCTAACTGCTCAAATGCCTGAATATTGGAAAGTTTTCTATCAGGAATAAATTAACAAAATATCGTTTGCTGATATCGATGAATTCTATTTAGTTTTAATGAATTTCAGAGTGGACATTTTTTAATGTATAATATTATAAAACCAATATCAGAAAGTATGTAAACAAAATGTGCTGATTTTTAGAAAATAAAAATTGCGTTTGTAATATTTCTTTTTCCAAATAATATTTTAGTCTTAATTATGAATATAATGACTTAAATATTCGTACTTTAAAAAGTCTTACTGATAAAATATAAAATCCATTGATTTTTGTAGTAAATTGTGTTTGTAACAATATAAAGTGTTTTCCAAAGCTAAATCTTTTTCCTACCAATACTTTAAACCGTTTAAATTATAAATGGAATGAATTAAATATTCCTACTTCAACAAAATCTTACAGACCATTTGAATATTGGCAGATATTAGATATTCAGAGTGCTGTTCAAGTCAGAAAATGTAATTTTTAAAACAATGCAATTAAAAGTTCCCGTTGATTAGAATACCCAGGGTTTAATTGTTACATTCATTAAAATTTGACATTTTTCTTTTCTTCGTAGCAATTACATTTTGTGTTTAATAACAATCGTGCACCTTCGAAAGCTATTTGTAGGGAAAAGCACAGGTTTTCACTTCGTTACTTTTAGCAGTATACCAACAATATTTATAAATAGTAAGTTTAACCTAAAAAGAGGATATGATGCCCAAGTAAATATTCTCTGTCCGGTGTCGCCTCTTTTGTTCTGCTTTGTAATTTTAAATTCTGTAATTTTTAGCAAATTTTTATTTATTTACTCTGGAAATAATTTTGATTTTTATACGTTTATCTTAATGATAGTTTCCAACTTTTGAACTTTTTTCTCTTTTAGATACTAATAAATAAATCGGAGCAATTGCTCTGGAAATAAATTTCTTTATAATTAAATCAAAATTATTTTAGGTTTTAATAAATTTAATATATTACTTACTTACAGTGAGTTATCTAGATGAGTACATTCTTGAAATAAAAAAAAAATACAACTCTTAAATGATCAAATTTTTCTGACGCAACAATGATTTTAAAATGGTGCCTTCATGCTCATTAAAATCTAATATCATGTTTTCGCATCAAATTTGTCTTTTACTGTTATAATCATATACAGCAGTAAAAAATAAAGCTTTTAGAAAATATTTTTCTGAAAGTATATAGTTTTATCACAATTTGTAAACGAACCCTATTCAGTCAGCAAGGGTTTGGATACGATAAAGGAGACGGTAGAAGAACCCCCCACGACGCAAATGACCTCTTGTTTACCAAGAGGGGGAGGGAAATGTTTACCTAATTTCATTTCTGTCTTCGGCCGTTCTGGGTTTTAAAAGAAATAGATTTCAAAGCACTGTGGCTTTCAGAGGGTTAAGTTAGAAATAAACATTAGCTTTGTTTCTGATTCGTAATTTTCATTTTTCAGTAATTTTTTTCTGAAAATTAAAAAAAGGTATTCGGATTATGCGGAATTTCGGATTCCCGGTGTTCTACTGTATTTATTTATTTTGAATCCAAGTGTACAAGAAGATGGAGTGATGATATTGAGTTAATAAATGAAACACAAACTGCTCTAAGCTGTACACAGCGACAACAGCGCTACCTAGCGACATGAAACTCGACACACTGATGCTCTTTGCTCTCTCAGTCTAACTATTGCAACGGTTTGAAACTCAATTGCTATCACGGGCCAAATAAACAAGATCTAAGTTCATGTGGGCCACAAAAAAATAAATGAACAAGGAACACAGAACAAGGACACAGTAATAAAAGGACAAGAAAAATAGGGAAGCAAATGTTTTTTCCATGACACTTATCTCTACTACCATCTTCTCATTTCGAGGGACATCTTGTCTGAAGTGATTACTTTTAAAATGATCCAAGGTGAATATCTGACAGGAGACTTACTACCTTTCATCGATAAGTAATTATAAACATGGAAATAATTTCATACGCCAATTTTCGACTTATGAATAACTATGTACAAATAGGAATTTTGAGATTTCATTTGAGAAATATTTATTAAAATATTTTTACAGAAATTTTTAAAAGTATTTTTACAGAAAGTTTTAAAAATATTTTTACAGAAATTTTTAAAAATATGTTACAAGAATATTAAAATTTTTAGTAAAATATTTTTTGTTTGCTAGGCCGAAATTATCGTTCTGGGCCACTTGCTGCCCACGAATTCGACACCCTTGAACTGTTAGATACTCCATATGTAAGAGAACGATAAGCGAGCAATAATTTGACTTTTTCCTTTGGGGTTGCATGAAAGATCGAGCTCATAAAAATTATCAGCACACGACAGTTAATGTTCGAAAAAATGCTAAAGACAATGTTCTGTCCATTCCGATTTCAGTGCCCAACGAAGTCGCCTTTAACATTATCATTCACGCAAAGGTCTGTCTCGATGCCAACAGTGGCCAAATCGAACATTTATTGTAATACTAGTAGCCTTCGGCGACCAGCTTGTTCTCCGGGAATATGATTTCAATTGAAACTTGTATCATTTTATATTTATGGCTGCTTTACCAACGTAATTTTAGACTTCAGATTGTGGTAGATTGTTAACCCATGTTATATTAGTGGGCTGGCACCTGTTCTGTTCATTGTCTACATAAATGTCCCTAATGGAATCAAATAACTGACCATGCCATGTAGCATGTAATTGCACTTTTCGGGCACCATCTTCACTTTATTTCTCTTACAAAATATGCAATCCATTACAACATTAAAATGGCGCAGCACATTTTATGGCAAACGGCATGTTAGCTGATTGAAAGCACGCTGAAAAAAAGAATGAAAACACAGCAACTATAATCTTTCAGCTTATTGGATATATTATTTAATATACGTAATATCTTAAAGAGCATAATTTACAGTTCCCATAAAAATTTTGATGAAATAAATTATGAAAGAAAAATGTATTAAGATATTACCTCAACTTTCAACAATGAAAGAGAAACACGCAATTAAATATTTGTTTAAAAAATGGAAACGGTTTGAATTACATTGCGATAATGAAAAGTATTGTAAATTATGCCAAAAATATTTTTTTAATTCATTAAAATTAGAGAAAAAATTGTACCTAATTGATATCATTGAAAAGGCAATGTTTTGCACTTTCAGATGGTGTAAAAATGATTTTTGTGCTGTAATCTGTTTGGAAGTTATTAAGGAAAAATGCCAAAATTTTTTGCTTGATTTTTAATTAATTAAAATTTTATAAAAGAGGCTCCAAGGTGCACATTCCCCCCGCTCTCCAAAGTATGTTTGTGCCAAATTTCGTAGCTCTAGGTCCAGCGGTCTTCCCTGTAGATCTCTAACACATAGACAGGCGCACACATTCTCCTTTATTATTAGTAGAGATAAAATCTCTTTTAATTACTTTTATAAACATTAAGGCATATTTTTCATTTTTCTCGTTTTTTCGGATGCGTTTCAAAATGTATTAACTTGTATGTAGCGCTTCTTGCTTGGATAAGTTAGTTGTCTTAGAGGAAACTGCTCTTTAACGAGAACTATTTAGCACCATATTCAATATCTTCGCATTCGGTCGATTTCTATGGCTTATGAATGCTTAAGCAGTTGCAAAATCCAAGTACGAAGCAGCAATTCTAGTTGGTATCCTCAGTTAAGGAAACTTTTAAAAAATTTAAAATTTTAAACAATTAGATTTGTTCGGCAGCTTCTTGCGTTTCACTTGACTTCATAATCAAAAAATGAATAGAGAAATTTTTTTGTGCTAAATGAATTTTTTGAATAATGTAATTTTAAATTTACAAAAAAAATCTGAAATTTCTCACCAGACGCACTTGTAGGGAATAAAAGTATCCTGGCTGCAGGGACTCGCCTTCTTGTAAAGGATTAAGAGGGACGAAGGAATTTTGAATCGAAAAATATACTTGAGATTCAATCCAAGGAGAAAATACATCCCATAATTGCAGTTTGAAGTAAAATTTATAGTACAAATCGGGATGATCTGTTGGCCCTAAGACAAAAAAACAGAATAAATTGTACGCTGAAAAGAAGTCATATTTCACACGGCAAATATCAGTATTGTTTCAAATGCACACATTCCATTAGCAACAGCAGCGCCACCGTGCGATTATAGTACAAATCGTCAAAATTCAATATAATATAGTACAAATCAAAAATTTATAGTACAAATCGGGATGATGTGTTGGTCTAAGACAAAAAAAAACAGAATAAATTGTACGCTGAAAAGAAGTCATATTTCACACGACAAGTATCAGTATTGTTACAAATGCACACATTCCATTAGCAACAGCAGCGCCACCGTGCGATAATAGTACAAATCGTCAAAATTCAATACAATATAGTACAAATCAAAAAATTATAGTACAAATCGGGATGATCTGTGGGCCCTAAGACAAAAAAACAGAATAAATTGTACGCTGAAAAGAAGTCATATTTCACACGGCAAATATCAGTATTGTTTCAAATGCACACATTCCATTACCCAGATAGCACGTAAGTTTGCAGCAAGTTTGATTTTGACTTGTCATGGCAAAATTTGACGCGTCAAACTTGAATCGAACTTGTAGCAAGTTCGATGTGACAAGTAGCGCCACCTCTTTGCAAATCAAACTTGCAGCAAGTATGCAAAACAAGCTTCCTGCAAAGATAGCACAATAAAGAGATAATTATCTTTGTCTCTGTTTTAAAAAACATCCGATTTTTAATAGCATCTCCTAGACCGTAATTCTTTTTTATTAATTCAATAAATCAATGATAATTTGTGAAAAAAATAACTTTTTTATAAAAAAAATTGTTGAAGCATTTTCCATCTTTTTACTAAATATATCACTCTCACTTTAAAGAAAACTATATCGCCTTTTTCTTTTTTTATTTTTTTTTGAAATTTTAACGTTTATAAACAAAATTAAATCTAAAAAACAGTCGGTGTTTGTTGAAAAATAATAACTACACATTTTGTCCCATTTTAAAGTAATTACTTTTGAACTCTAATTTCATAATTTATTCTACTAGCAAAACGTAGTTATTAGCGAAAATCGCTCTCTCTTTGACTTCAAATCGTATTCTCAACTCAAAAAATTAATGAAAACCAGAAAATAGTTTAAAATAAATCGTATACGAATCGCATCGAACGATGTTTTAGCGAAATCTATCCTCTCCTCTCAGAGTTCAGCTGGCTCAACGGTTAGCGTCCCCGCTTCGGAACCGGGAGGTCGCGAGTTCTATCCTGGGTTGTGTTTCGTACTCTCTTTTTGCTTTAATTTGCTGTAAGTGTGCACGGCAAGTTTGCTGCAAGTTCGTTTCATGGTGACTTCGGAGCTTTCGTTAACTTGCTGCAAGTTTACTGCAAGCTTGCACACTTGTCATGACAAATTTGTGGCAAACTTGCACTCTTGTCATGACAAATTTGTGGCAAGCTTGCTGCAAACTAAAATTGCTATCTGGGTAGCAACAGCAGCGCCACCGTGCGATTATAGTACAAATCGTCAAAATTCAATATAATATAGTACAAATCAAAAATTTATAGTACAAATCGGGATGATGTGTTGGTCTAAGACAAAAAAAAACAGAATAAATTGTACGCTGAAAAGAAGTCATATTTCACACGGCAAATATCAGTATTGTTACGAATGCACACATTCCATCAGCAACAGCAGCGCCACCGTGCTGTAATTAGGAAATAACAAGCAGAGTTGAGACGCGAGCAACTGTCTTGATGCCATCAATTCTCGCCAAGTTGTGTCACTGATGGCGGTCTCTATTGGTTATGTTAGGGAAGATTCATTTCGAATAGGAGGAAGCCGACGGAAGCAGGAGTTTTATTTTATTCACGACGATAGTCTTATTTTTGGCTTGGCAGCGATCATTCGTGAATTGTTACCTGCTTCAAATGGATTCCTCCTACGATAACATGTTTCTACAGCGTTTGCCGTCAACAAGCCAACTTGGCGAGCAGATTTCTAGAGGCGGACTCACAGCAGACTGCATATCCTCCAAGGCTCAAAGATAATTTTATAAATCTAGGGCAACTAAATTATTTCAGTTTTAATTATTTCATGCTCTTGGCACATGCTCGGTGCAAACTGTATTGCTGATGCACGTATATGGTGTCACAATCGATGATAAATTCTTTAATATAAAACATTTTGTAAACTAGTTTCAGCTGCTCGTGTAGCTGATCTGTATGTAAACTAACTGGAGTCTATTTGTGTGCATTGAATATTCTAATATTAGTACCTAGACACATGGGAATATTTTAAAAGCTATCGGCAATCAAGATGTGCATCTTTAGTTGAATCATATATGTGAATTAACAATGAGCTTTTACAGTACTCTAACAGGCATTATTGGAGACTAGCAATGAATGCTTTTTTCCATTACAATAAAATATTAATGCTAAAATGTAAAATAGTGACCCTTTTAAATATTTAATCTTTTGCACATGTTATTACGATCAGATGTCAGAATAATAATGTGATATCCATATATACATGCAACATGCATACACAAATATTTCCAAAGAGTTTCATTAAATTAAAATCAAGCGGAAAAAACAAGAAATAAAAATTAAGCTTTATTTCATAGGATTCCTTGCACAAATTATGTTTCATTTATCTGGTGTTTCTTGATTTTTTTTCTTTTTTGGGGTGTGTTGGATTTAAGTTCAAAGAAATTATTGCGTATATGTTTTCTTTTGCTAACAAAAGAAAGTTTGGCAATGATTTTTCCTATAATCTTTCAAGTAGATTGAAACTTGGCTAATTCGAAACTGATGGCAACACGATAAAATTTAGGTTCATCCGAAAATATCCTGTTAATCAATTATAAATAGTTAAACCATTATTTACCATTGTTCCTCTTTTGGGACACTTGTTTTATTTTTAACTCAACAGTTTTTTTTTAAAACTAAATTTTTAGCTTTGATTGAAACATCTGAACGTAACTGCTTTAACAGTTATGAATCGAAAAAAAAATTTTTTTTATTAAAAAAGATAATTAATTTTAATTAATTATCTTTTAGTTAAAATTAAATAATCTTTTAATTAAGCTAAAATTAATTAATCTTTTAATTAAGACAGTTAGTTAACCTGTCTAAATTAAAAAATTTAAGAAATAACTTTTTCTTTCATATTTAACTCGTTCTTGGTCGCATTTTTTTCGAATTTCCGACCCCGAAAAAGCATTTTTTGCTGAAAATTAATATAAGTTAATATAAATTATTATAATAATTGCGGTCTATCCTGAATTTGAAAATGGAAAAAAAATTTGTTAGTAAGCAGTTTTTGTTTGACCTACTGGTGGTCATACATGTGATATCCCGTTCACTAATCTCCATTTTTCCTTGCAATGCAACCAAATTTTAAATTAAAACAAAATACTCTCTGATAATATATTTTCAAATCTATTGCTTTGAGGTATTTAAGATATATATCTCCATGAAAAGAATTATTAATGATATGTAAAAAATGTTTTTTAAAACGGTTTTACAACCTTACCAAAAAGCAGCTTTGCAATGTTTCTTGACCATCAGAACGTAAAAACCACATTGATGTCATTCATTGCCGATTTTTATTTATTGTCATGTCTTCGCAATATTCAGGAATACAAAAAAATCCAGGAATATAACGAGACGCGTAAGTAGCGACGAATGCACTTTCAACGATGCAATTTTTTTCTTCGTCACATGACATGCTACGCCGACAGTACAGGCACAAAAAAGCCGAACGTATGACTCGAGACGCCGACTGAGAAGGGGTTAATTCATGTCATCATATCAATGCAACTTTTTTGAAAAAAAGGAAATAATGGGGTTTTGACATATATTGGGTTAAGGAAAAGTAAATCTCAAAATATGTGCAACAAAAGAAAAAGACAATTTTTAAACTAAATATGGCAGATAGATTTATTATATTAATCAACCGTTCTAATAAATACCGCATAATAAATAAATAAACGATAATGACTTTTTAATTAATGAAGTAAAAAAAATTATAATTACAGAAATTTAATAATTTAAAATATTATTTCTATAAATAAGTAAGTAATTTCGATAGATACAGAATTTATACAACACTTTGGATGCAACAGCATACATTAAAACTAAGCAATTACAGTTCAAATAAAATAAACAATACAGTCGAAATAAAATAAACAATACAGTTCACACCTAAATGTTGAAAGTTCCTGAAAAGGCAAAATTTTTTATAGGATTTTTATTGCTTACATTATACAACAGTAAAATACTTGAGCGATTTTAAGGACCTAAAAAATTATTCTCTTACGAATATTGAGGAAACGTGGTACGGACGTATAACTAAAAACTGACAAAAACAATTCAGAAATGCATAAAATATTTTTCAATTTTATGTTTTGTTATTAAATTAATCAAAGAGTTAAAAATATAGACGATATTTTTGTATTATGTTAATAGGAAATCGTCGCTTAACAAGAAAAATCACCTATCTTAATTTTTTCAATTTTCAAAGAGGAAGAAAATACTCAGTTTTTCTCTGAGTAATAACTAACTGAATAATTTCTAATAACTAATATTTCTGAATTCATTTAACATCTGATGAAAACAAGTAAACGCATGTTCCTGCCAGATGTGAAAAAGTTAATAAATATTAGTTATTGGTTGCGAAAAAATTGAGTATTTTCTTCTTTTTTGTAGTTTTAAAAAATTGAGATAGGTTGTGTTGCGTGTTATGCGATAAAATGTAAAGTGCTTGAGAATAGTTTCAAATTACAGAGGAATTCCAATTAAAAAGGATCGAATTTGCTAAACTCCACTATATTAGATTAGAACATGAAGCAGATATTGAAAATGAGAAACTGCTAATAGGAAGAAAATGGTCCAAAAAATGTAAGGAATTTTAATAATTTGTCCATTTATTCAACTAATTAAGACTAATATCTTTACTAACAGGGTCTAAAGAGGTAGTTTCTGATTCATAAACTACGTTACATTTTGCTTTAATTTCAATAAATAATACTTTACAGTTTCCGCGGCATGTAAGCTATCAGTATTTATTCTGAGTTCTGTCATAATATCACCTATAGAAGTAAGATTTGAGAAAGATAAATGAGTCGACATTTTCAGAAAACCGGGAATTCTGGATTTGAGAAGGTAATAAATCTGTAATTCCGTCTATATACAGACCATAATCATCCCTTCCATGAAATCTTAATAGATGTCCTCTGTCAAATGGTTAAAATATCCAAGATGCGTCCAAACGAAGGAATAACACACACGTGTTTGAAAACAATATAGTATCGCCTTCTTCAGAAAATAGTTTTATTGGCAACTGTAGGATAACAGTTGTTTGCATTGGCTATCTGCTAGTTCTCTCTTTTGAGCTCTCTAGCATGAACATTGGCTGTTATCAATGAATATTTTGCTATGAATCTTTTGTGAGATAAGAATTTTTTACTGAGCACACTTAAAAAAAGGGATATGCGCACTGCACTGCAGGTAATATGAATAATATCTCATCTAGTACAGAATATCTATTGCCTATCTAAAGAGTCATGAACAAGTTTACCATCGAGCTATGATTCCAGCTATACTGAAAGCCTGTTTACCAGGCTAGTGTTTTGAGCATTAAAGTTTTGTGTTGACAAAAGCTGTTAAGTGCGTTTGTCAGCATGTATATTAATTAAAATGCAGCGCCGTTTTCTCCTTAGTGGTTGTTACGTAGACTCGTTTTGTTTCGTTTTAATTTAAGAAATCGGAATTGCATATTATGGAAAGTATGTGCACTAAATAAAGCTACCATTCGCCGAGTAGTTTCTCCAACAAAAATGTTCCTATTCCATCTGTTTATTTTGATCACCCTGAACTTCCACATAAGTATGTGACTTACAAAGAATGGTCCGAAATGATAAAAATTTATTGCACCAAGCAAGACAAATATTATAAATATATTTTTTCTTATTTTACTTACAAATTTCTCTGTCTTCGTTGTCTGTCAGGTGGAGATTTACAGAATAACATTTTGCGTATCTCTTGGGTTCAATCGAAGAATCCTCGGCTAAGACAATGTCGATGGCACTTGTACCTTTCAAATCATTATTTCTGTAATCACTGAAATATTTGTTACGAAAGTTAGTGGTTGAAGTTAATGCACTCATGTCCATAAATTAATGATACAGTAGAACTTCGATTAACTGCCATCGTCAGAAATAGGGCTGTGAAGTATAGCGGAATATACGAATTACAGAAATTTCTTATTGCATATGAACAGTAACGTGATTTAACTTCTTTCTTGGGGCGAAAAAGAAAATGAAATAATTTAAAAGTGAACAAAACATCCATGTTGTATTTAATTTTACAAAACGATAAATAAAAGCATCAATACAAGAGTATTAATGTACAGAAATGTGGGATAAAATTATAAATCTGAGTTACTTTTTTTGCTCTTTAGACGATGAGGGATAGCAGAAACTGATGGTCAATCGAAATTTCATTATAGCGACTGTTTTAAGAATTAAGCCGAATTTCATAAAAAAAAGTTCTGATGAAACTATACCAATAGAAATATTAATATATTGTCAATATATTTTCGAGTGATTTACTATCTCAAACCAACAATGAAAATAAATATAAGTGGATAGTATTAAAAAATATAATATATTTGCAAAAATTATTTGTGTAGGACAATTTCTTAAAACAGGAGTTTTAGAATACCTAAAGTATTAGTTTTCTACAGTGGCGAATATAGGTTATAATTTTTTTTTGGGGGGGGGGGCAATATGACCAAGCTTACAGTTATTTGCGCTTGCTTTTTAATTTTGTTTTTGTTTAAGTAAATTATCATTCCATGATTAAGGATAGTTTTCAAGGGGTTTTAAACAAAGTGTTGGGATTAAACAATCTAGTTATTACAATTTTTTTTTATGTTTTCAGTTTATTTTTATAACTGAACTGAACTAATGCTTTATTACCAGATATCGCGTTGTTTTATAACACGCGCGTATTGAACATTTAATTGTATTCGCGTTAATATTATTTTCCTCGCTCCCCTTACTTTTTTACTACTTAATGTGTTAACTTTTTTAATAGAGATTTTTTTTGTTCTGGTCCCAACAAAAGTAAATTTTATACAACTGAAAAGAATGTTGGCTTATTATTATTGGGCTATAAATACGGTGCCATAAAGTGAATAGATAAAAAAAAGTTTGCCTTTTTATGTAAATTTTACAGAACGAAGTCCAGATTACTTGGTACACTAGCAAACTTGTCAAGAACTTCTTCGTCTCTTATTTTAATGTCTCTATGGATCGAAAGCAATGCTAGTCCATTAAGCCTACTTTCCGATGTGGGATTTCTTGAGTAAGTTTTCAATCTTCTTAAACTTGAGAAGCTTCTTTCCACCGTTGCAACAGAAACAGGCAAAACTGCTAGTAGTTTCAAGAGAATATAAATGTTGGGGAAGAAAGTCTTGTCACATTTTTCTAGAGAATTAATGGCTGTTTTGGGAAGATTTTCAGATTTTTCCTGACTCCACTTTTCTTTCCACAACATAAACTTACTTTTCACGACCTCTTTATGTGACAAATATTCTTAGTAGAAATTTAAAGCAGCTTCCAATGAATAGAAATCTGTTTTGGTACAAGATTCTGGAAGGATGTGTTGTAAGGATGCAACTGTTTCCTTGTAAGATTCAAAGCGTTCCTTCAGTGAATTACAAAAATCATCAAGGTAAGGTACATAAACAGCTCGTCGATAGTATTCTTCTTCTGTGCTGTAAGGGACGTTGTTCCGGGCAGTTTGAAGGCGACAAACTCTTGAAATATCTTCTTTAATGTCGAGTTTTGCAGCGATTTCCTTTACTTGAGCATACAGGGTTTTAAAGTTGTCATTAGCATTTACCCTTTGTTCCGATAGCAGATCTAAGATACTTGTAAAATTTGCTATGGCTTGAGAAAGATCTATGTTTGTTTTTTTAAACTTCTCAGATAAGTTATGTGTAGTTGACAACATCCGTCTCAAAACAAAAAGATTGACAAGAAATTGAAATTCACTGATAGAACTACTTAGAGCATGTGCCTTAGGTGCTGAGTCACTTGATTCTTCTTCTATTTTCAAAAGAGAGAGAAGGATTGGTCTAAAATATCCTTAATAATATAATAAATGCCAAAGTGTGTCTATCTGTCTGTTTGTTAAGCTTTCACGACCAAACCACTAAACCGATTTGGATTAAAATTGGCAGAGTTGTAGCTTGAAACTCAAGAACGGACATAGGCTAGGTGAAATCACGTTAAATTAATTATTTTTGACTACAGATCAAAAATAGTTAACAAAGAAAGCCCATTAACTCCGTAATTCGCGATGAAGATTTTTATTTTTCACTAGCTGTTACCCGCGACTTCGTGCGCGAAGAATTTGAATTTTTCTTTTTTAATTCACGAATATAAATGTTTTGTTGCATTTTGAAAGGGGAAAGGAAAAGTTCTGATGGTTGATAATACTTAATTGGACGGCTGACAGGAGTGTACTGTACATGTATGCTGATATAGTTATGTAAATTGTTTATCTATGATAATATACTTTTGTATACCACGTTATTTGCATGGACGTAGAGGTTGTTTTGGCTGAACACACGTGAACAGGCCACATGTAGTTGCCCATGGGAAAAAAAAGGTTTTTCCAAATGTACGCCTGCCACTTTCAGTGTCTGGCCCTGAGCCTCCCAAATGATATTTTTACAGGGATCTGTTACCTTTTGAACTGAGATGATAAATCTACGTAGTACTGGCACACCGACTATCATTCTAGGCTTTTCGGAAGGTGCCCCTGACAATTATAAGATTTTGAAGAGCTCTAGAGAATATGATACTCCTTGTTAATGCCCATTACCGTATCTACAGAAGGATATTCTGTAATATCTCACTGTGAAAATTAAACAAAACATCTAGAGAATAATTCACTAACGTCATTGGATCACTGTGTAACCGTATTAAAAACTGTAAAACCACAAAAGGAAAAGGGAAGTGTAAAGTCTCCTTTGTTGTTTATGATCAAAGAAAGCAATATTTTCTTATATTAATTTTAACACTGGCAAAAGCCCGAGCGCGAAACAGTAATTTGGCTTGAATTTATTTCTATAAGAATAAAAATTATTGTTAGAAATTACGTTAAAAATATTTTAAAACCTTTATAGGAATCGGAGAAAACATTTCATTGCAATGGAATTAATAGCATTAAAAAGATCATTTTCTGGTCTTTAAAATGGCATAAAAATAATTGTTGTGTAATAAATATTTTAGAAGTTATTGGCAAAAAACGTCTAAGCAATAGGCTTAAAAGCAGCTAATTTTCGTTATTTAATTAATTATCTTAAGAACTCATTACCTCTGAAAGTTGAAAATAGCACCTTTGACCTAAAAATATGCTCTAGAATGTCGTGTGTAAATTTCATGTCACTACCGTTCACCGTTTAGGAAGAGTTCTTGTGACCGACCCACCGACAGACAGACAGATACATGTAATTTCTGCCTTATTTTATAGATATTTATAAACATAAGAAAAATTTTCAGAAATAAAGATAAATTAGTTCAAAGTCAAACCGTTTCCTAGCAGCGAAGTAGGTATAAATTTGCGTTATTTCAAAATCGTCTGCACGTAAAATTTAAAAAAATTAATAAAAATTGAAGGA
>BGPR01004130.1:60449-118755 GCA_013235015.1 Araneus ventricosus | reverse complement strand
AAGAATGTTTTGAACAATGAATGTTTAAATTTAAAGGATTGTTTATTATATTGTGACAATCAGGCGGCGATTGGTTGTTCCAATTCACCATTTGAGAACCAGAGAACTAAGCATATAGATGTAAAGTATCATTTTTTAAGAAACTTAGTTTATGACAAGGTATTTGAATTAAAGTATATACAAAGTAAATTAAATTTGGCAGATATTTTTACTAAGCCTATGGTTAAGGAACAATTAATGAGATTTTGCATGGAGATATTTCAAATCTAAAAATTTTAGAAAAATTACAATTTTTGGTCACTCTGATCAGTTGTTTTGACCTGGTATTAATCAGACTATCTTTTTTTTTCAAGTTTTTGAGATTTTTCAAGTTTTTGTATTTTTCAAGTGAAGTTTTTGTAACTTAAATTTTTGTAATATCTTGGAATTGATAAGAAGGGGGCCGATTGTTGGCATTAGAATCATAAATTCTTATCAACTTCGGGATAAACGAACTGACGCCATCTTGCACAGTGGGAAGTGTAAACAAGTTGTTGATAGAAATATGACGTCATCTGACGAGCGACTAATCAGATTTTCTTTCGGTACTTTCCAATGTGCGGGATGGCATCGGGAATATGGAAATCGCCCAGAAAGGGTGAATATAAGTGCGTATTCTTTCTCTGTGAATCACTTAGTACTTGGTTGTAACGACTGGTGTGTTTGTATATTTTTGCCGTGAGGCTTTCACAGTCCGAAATGTTTCTCATCTGTATATAGTTCATTAATAAATGTTTGTCATCTGTTATGCTTGTTGCCTTCTGAGAAGTCTTCCACACCAACACCAAATACGTCTTTAAGATTCCGCTGACGCTATTAATGGTTGCTCTGCTGAGCCTTCAACGTCATTTGATGATGAGAAAGGCTATCAAGCGCATTGTGCATCCAAAACAGCATTTGGCGAGAGCAAATGAAATTGCACCAAGAAGAATTGGCGAGAAGAAAGTGGGCACCGTAGAGTAAAAGTTTACCACATTAAAAACTATAAAAGGCTATGCTTCATTTGTCAATGTAAAATTAGTAGCAGTCGGAATGTGAATAAGTCGATGCCTTTTTAAATGAATCTTTCTGGCATATGCTTTGTTGCATTCCAGACATTTAAATGGTTTCTCCTTTGTATGCACTCGCATATGGTCTGTTAATTTGTATTTTTGAAGGAATGCTTTCCCACAGAGATTACAAGCATGGTGTTTAATGTTTGAATGAACCAGCTGATGGCCCATCAAAAAAGATTTACTTTCACAGACCATGTTACAAATTTCACATATATGCAGCATCTCTTTATAATGCATTTGTGCATGAGATATGAAACTATCCTTGTCTGAAAAAGTTTGCTGGCATGCCTCACATACACAAGGTTCTTCCTTAATATGATTATGAAGGTGCATCAATAAATCATTCTTACATGAACATACTTGGTAACATATTTCACAAAAATGCTTATGAGTTCGAAGATGAGAGATCAAAGAATTTTTATTTGAAAAAACTTTATGACATATTTCACAGGGACATTTCTGTTCACTGGAATGAATTTTCATATGGCGAACTAAATACACTTTGTGATTGAATACTTTTCCACATATTTCACAGGCACATTTCTGTTCACTGGAGTGAAGTTTCATATGACGAACCAAATTCACTCTGCGACTGAATACTTTTCTACATATTTCACATGTGCTTGGTATTTCTTGTAAATGAATCAGTTGATGCTTAGTAAAGGCATCTATCTGATAAAAAGAGATATTACAAATTTCACAAGTAAATTTTTCTTTATTATGGAGTAGAACATGCCTAGCTAAGTCTGATTTACGACTAAACATTTTGGAGCAATCTGTACATTTAAAGGGCTTTTCTTTAGTATGGATGCGGATATGCTTTGACAGCTCAGATTTGCTAGAAAATGCTTTGTCACAATAATTACATGCATGAGGTTTCATACCTGTATGATATCTGTAGTGATTAAGTAAGTCATGCTGTAGTAAAAAAGATTGATGACAAACATTGCACAAGTATGGCTTTTTCCCCGAGTGGTAAAGTAGATGATTGTCTAAAAGTGACTTACAATTAAATACTACATTGCAGATTTCACAATTGTATAAAACACAATGGGACAAAGCCTGGATGTGTTTCTCCAAGTTGACAAAACTGAAAAATTCTTTGTTGCAAACATCGCATATATATGGCTTTGATTTGTTGATTTCATCCTTCATATGGGTACGGGCATGAACAGTCAAATAATTTTTATAAGCAAATACCTTGTTGCACAAATCACATTCATAAGGTTTTTCTTGTGTATGAACTCTGGAATGTTTGTTTAAGTATCGCTTTGTTTTAAAATATTTACCACAATATTCACAACTATAAGTGTTTGGATCGGCATGAGTAAGCAAATGTCCACGAAGACTTGCCTTGGAGGAGAAAGCTTTGCTGCAAACACTACATTCAAAGGACTTTTCTTTGTTAATTCTCTTTTCTGTAGTATGAATTAAACCATGCTTATTTAAATCATATCTGCGTTTAAATGATTTAAAACAAATCTCACAATTGTAAAGTTTGACATTATTGTGGGTCAAAGCATGAATTGTTAAGGAAGACTTACTATAAAAACCTTTTCCACAAAAGTCACAGATATATGGTCTTTCATTTGTATGAGAACGCACATGCAGTACAAGCTCAGCTTTCCTTTTATATGACTGTTTGCATATATCACAAGAAAATGGTTTTTCACTAGAATGTATATATTTGCAATGGTTAATTAAATATTCCTTTTGGCCAAAAGTTTTCTTGCACAAGTCACATTCATAACTTCCTTTAGAAGTATGTATCTGATAATGTCTTTTTAAGTTTTTTAAAGCCCGTAATTGTTTACCGCATATCTCACATGAATACCACTTTTTATTTGATTCAGAAGAAATAACTGATTCGTGTTTAGTTTCTTCCTTTAAACTTTCCATATTTCATACAATAATATTTACATATGCATTGAAAAATCACTGAATGAAAAGAAGACAGAAAGGTACAGAAATGGTTTTCAGTTTTTTCGATATCATCACACTTAGCCCTCTTCCTTAATCACTTTACTAGAAATTTGTACTCCTTTTTAAAATTTGCTATTAATAAAGGAAGTTGAAGTTCGCTTTGAGATGTATGCTCACTAGATAGTTTTTGCTTTATCCTATTCATTTAATTAATAAGAAGTTGGTGGTGTTTAAGATCATGTTGGCGTTTCGACTTCAGTAAGATGTATTTTGACACAAGTTTTAACAAGATCCAGCTTTCAAACGCTAAACAAATTACATGAACGAGTCCGATTAGACGATTCATAGGAGTACGTAATCGAATCGGAATGTCTATCTTGTATATCCCTGAAAGTACAAATATCCCTGAAAGAAAAATAGTAAAGAACAATGTGAGAGGATGAAAAAGAGCAGTAAACACAATTTAATGCAGAAAATGTTTTAACTCGTAAATTAAACTCGCTACCATGGTCAGTCTGTACTTAAAGTAAATAATTATATTATGTACTGTTCCTAACTCATTTTCTTAAACAGATCGCTTTTCTGAAATTTGCTGATTTACGGGTCTATTCTGGTACCCCCAGTTGGGGTGGGAGGCGGCATTTTTTCCGTACGTAAACTAAGGAAAAAAAGACCCCCCCCCCCCCAACCGGGGGTACCAGAATAGACCCCTTAAATGAAATATCATGAAGCTATTTCATGAAGGACTAGAATCGAACCAATTATAATGCAGATTACGTGTTATTACCAGTATCTAGATTATTTTGTTGAGATTTAGGACTATGGTGGAAAGTTTTTATCGACGAGTTTCTGATTTGTTTGTTTACATTTAAGTTTGTTTCAAAGCGGAAGTCCTACACATTTGACGAACTGTTCAAAAACACCATTGATGAATACTACTGTCAAAAGGTGTGGTTCAATCATTGGTAATGTACTTAAAGTGTTAATTTTTTTTAAAAAAATTTATTTCTTTTTCATATATTTTTTCAAAGTTTCAATTTTTAGCCCCATTTTCTGTCAACAGATGGCGCCCTCGAAAGCTACTTTCCGGTGTTTAGAAAGAACCATAGTTAAACCATAAATATATGAACTAAAGCTCTGCTCCCACGGCCAGTTTTTCGGTGATCCACTTGCGTCGTTCGGTATTTATTGCCAGTCTGAATTCGACCAGACGCACTACGGACGAGTTTTCTGGTTTGTTTACTTACATTAAAACCTTGACTTCATCTGCTGGGATGTTGGACTTCCGTTTTGAAGATTCCATTCACATAGCATTACACCGGAATTACGTAATTACATACGTAATCCCAGCACCTAAATGTAAACAAACAAAGCAGAAAACTCGTCCATATCAACGACGCATACACAATCTACAACAGCCCGTAGGATCTGCATTGAACGGGTCTATTCTAGTACCCCCGGTTGGGTTGGGAGACGCCACTTTTCCCGTTGTTAACGTGCGGAAAAAGTCGCCCCTCCCCCCCCAACCGGGGGTACCGGAATAGACCCCGAAGTCTCCGTCCGTCGACTTGCTTCCTTTGTTGTCCAAGAATTTACTAAACTTTTTCCGGAACGTTCGAACCACCCAACAAACCCTCGAGCAACAACTGTTCTTTGTTGTCCCACGACGGGTGATACCCAAGTAGCACATAATATTGTATAATATCATAAAATTCTCAAAAGTATTATTGTGGAATATTTTTCCCAATATTTAAACAGACACGTAAGACAGGAACGTAAGACTTTTCCAATATTGTACAATTTTTTTTTCATAATATTGGATAACGTCATATAATACTATATAATATTATACCATATAAACAATATTAAACTAAACTGCATAATATTATATAATATTATTCAATATTATATAATATTGAATAATATTATATAATATTATTCAATATTATATAATACTGAATAAAATTATTCAATATTATATAATATTGCATAATATAACAAAATACTGAATATTTTAAAAATACATTTTAGAAGCATGGAAAATTAAGAACACTTCATTCCTGCGTACTGAGCTTTTGGAAGGCATCTGCTTTTTTTTCATGAATCTCTCCACTTAAAGCGAGCCTTGAACCCGGGACCTCTTGAATAGCTATCACGTATTTACCGCATCTTACCACTGGACTAGCGGACTTGGCAGGAATGGCGCTAGAGTTTGTCCGAAGGGGGCCGATTTGTCCGACAGGGGGGCACGGTCTCCCCGACAACGGGGCACGACCTGCTGTATGGGGCGACGAGTGCAGTGAAATTGGTCTCAATTTTTTTTGCCAGATTATTATTTCTCAACTACATTTGAATACCTCTTACAAAAATTTTGCCCGACGGGATACAAAATTTTCCCCGATGGGGGACACAGCATCCCCGGTCTCCCCTCTGGCGCCACCCCTGGGACTTCGTGTGGGAAGTGATAATAAATGATAATAAAATGTAGTTACAGAGTTCGGATCTCCACGAAATTTCACGCCATTCTGAATAGTCTTTTTAATTAAATTTTCTTTCATCGTTACGATTTCGAGTTAAAAATGAAATTTGAAGTCAAAGAGGAAGCAATTTTAGCTCTTATATAAGGTTTGCTAATTGAATAAATTAAAGCAATAAGATTTAAAAAATAATTATCATAACATGTTTGAGAGGTTTTAAACGTATGAGACATTAAGAAGAGTTACTATTTTTTCGAAATTATCTAACTTTTTTCGGTTTGATTTAGTTTATGAACAATAACATTTCAACTAAATATGAAATGTGGAATAGAATTTTCTGTAAAACAACGTACAGACTAATTCTTTATAGATTGCGTAATGGAATAATTTTAAAATTTGTTCATTTCTCTTTCAATGTATTACGAGACGTCTTTAATATTTAACATTATTGAAAATCAAATACAAGATTCGCAGCAGTAAATCACTGCATATATATATATATAGGGACAAAAATTATATAATATTACTTTTTCAAATTATAAGATATTGTATGATATTATGTGCTATACTTGGGAAAGATTGTCTAAAAGAATAATTTTTGAGAAGGGTTAATGTTCTATTCTTCTTTCAATGCATTACGAGTCACCTTTAAGATTTATATTGCTTTTGCGGTATTGAAATCCAATATGCGCGTTTTAATAAATTACATTGAATAACGCCCATAAATATATATTCATGATATTGTTTCATTGTATTGTACAGTATGATTATGCTGCCATATGTTGACGACAAAAATAACTTCACATTTAAAAGAACGTTTAATTTTTGATTTCGAAAAGTTGTTCCTTTTTCCCAACTTCCTTAAAAGTTGTTCCTTTCCTACTCCAATGTAAATAGTGGTTTAGAACTAAGTCGTGCTAGAAGGGAAATTAAAAGGCCTTTGCACCTGCATGATTACATATTAATGGCAGAATTTTCCAATCCAGATTCTTATGCCTCTGCTGTAGCTTCAAATGATGCTGATAAGTGGAAGCAAGCCATGGATGAGGAAATGAATTCCTTAAAGGAAAATGAAACCTGGAATCTGGTTTAATTACCTCAAGGTAAGAAAGACATCACAAATCTGTGGGTCCTGCTAGTAAAAACAAAAAGTGATGGCTCCATTTATAGATACAAGGCGAGACTAGTAGTAAAAGGTTACTCTCAGAAACAGGGTGTTGATTATGATGAAACCTTTAGTCCTTTGGCTAGATTTGACACTGTAAGGATGCTTATAAGCATTGCAGCTAGTGAAAATCTTCAATTCTTGCAGTTTCATGTGAAAACTGCATTCTTATATGGAGAACTGCAAGAGGAGGTTTTCAAGAAACAACCAGAAGGCTACGATGATAAATCCACCAGAGTCCCAGATAGCAAGTTTAATTTGCAGCAAAGTTGCAACAGTCTTGCTCTTCAAGTCTGCAAGCTTGCAGCAAGTTTGACACGGCAAGACCGCAAGTTCATAACAAATTTTCAGAAGCACCGAAGTCACCACGTGTCGAACTTGCAGCAAACTTGTCACGTCAAGTTCATTGCAAACCAGTAGCAAAAAGAGAGCACGCATACGAACCCCGAAAACCTCGGTTATTAACCTGTCGCCTGAACCACTAGACCAGCGAATCCTAGCTAGGCGAAGCTATCGAGGAATATTATACACATGCTACAAGTTATTTTCAATTGTATTCTTGATTTAATAAATTTTTTATAATTTTGAAAATGTAATTTGAAGTCAAAGAGAGAGCGATTTCGCTAATAAATATGTTTTGCTAGTGGAATAAATTATAAAATTAAGGTTCAAAAGTAATTGCCTTTAAAAATATGGGACACAAAGTAAGTTATTATTTTGACTGTTTTTTGGTTTTAATTTTGTTCATGAACGTTAAAATTTCAACATTAAGAAAAAGGCGATATAGTTTTCTTTAAAGTGCGAATTCTATATTTAGTAAAAGTTAGTATGGATAATTTTTCAAAAGCAATATTTTTTTATAAAAAGACCTAGTTATTTTTTTTCAAATCATCATTGATTTATTGAATTAAAAAAAGAATGGCGGTCTAGGAGATGTGTTATTCAAAATCGGATGTTTTTAAAACAGAGACAAAGAATCAAAACCAGATATATACAACTGTATCCAGGTCGTGGTGTGTAAGTGTGTCATATCAACTTTGCAGCAAACTTGTTTTGCATTCGTGGAGTGTAAGTGCGTCGTATCAACTTCACAGCAAACTTGTTTTGCAAGTGGGTTGGCCGATTATGCTGTGTTACTTTTCAGGAATTTCGCTGCAAACTTGTCGCTTCAAGTTCGTCATTACAAGATAATATCCAGAAAAATCACACTTGCTGCAAATGCGCGTGCTATCTGGGGTGTGTAAGCTTAAGAAAAGTTTTTATGGCTTAAAACAAACTCTACGTTGTTGGAACAAAAGGCTTGTAGATTTTATCCATAATCAAGGTTTGACATCTTCTGATTATTCATGTGGGTAAATAAGGCAAGTAAGCTACTAGTAATAATCTATGTGGATGGTGGCCTTGTTTCTGTAAACATCAAAGAAGAAATGTCAGAGTTTGTAAACAAACTCAGTGGTGAATTCCAAGTAACAGTTGGCTCACAAGACTGTTTTCTTGGAATGAGTATGAAACAAATGTAAAATGGTTTTATATATTTTGAGCAGACATCATATGCAAAGAGAATTCTTCAACGGTTCCATATGGATGAGTCGAATTCTGTGGATGTTCCTTGTGAAAAACATAACTCGAGTGAAAATGAGGTTTGTAAATGAGGTGATAACTGAAGTTGGTGAGAATGTTCCTTATCGAGAAGCAGTAGGCAGCCTTATGTACTAGCCACAGCTACTCGACCCGATATTGCTTACTCAGTAAGCATAGTGTTCGAAACATTGGATTACCCAAAAGTTTACAATTGGAACTCCGTGAAAAGAATTTTGAAGTATCTGAAAGGGTCTTCAGAATATGGACTGTATTATCCCAGTGATAATTCAGCTGAACAGCTGAAAATCTACACTGATGCTGATTATGCGGGTGACAGCAAAACAAGGCGCTCAAGAACTGGTGTAGTTAGTAAATTTGCTAATGGTGCTATCTCTTGGGCTAGCCAAAAGCAAAAGAGTGTTGTTCTCTCTACTACTGAAGCTGAATATGTCATCACGTGTGAAGGTGCTAAAGAATGCATTTGGCTCAGTAGATTACTCAGTGAAATTGGTGCAACAAATGATGTGCCTGTGTTCTATGTTGATAATTCTAGTGCTGTGAAATTGGTAAAAAACTCAGAATACCATAAGAGATGAAAGCATATTGATGTGAAGTTTCATTTCATTAGAGAGAAACATCAAGAAGGTAAGTTCAGTATTGAACATGCGGACAGTAAAAAACAAATTGCTGACATCCTGACTAAACATTTAGGACGCTTGCAATTCCAGAGACTTTGTCAAGAATTAAGACTAAGGGATAGAAAAAGTTTTGTTTGAGGGGGAATGTAAATAATACAAACTCAACTTGTAACTGTATGTCTAACTGTTATGGATAACTGTAACTGTGTCTCTGTGTGTTAGTGTGTAAATAAACATTAACGTTGCTGTGCTTGTAGATCCTTTATGTTAAGATTGCTTTCTCTTTCCTTAGTGATATTCAGTATAACTTCAAATTAATAATTTCTACGATACATAGAAACGGAGATATAATTTTTTTTATAAAACACGGTAGCCAAAAACGAAACCGGAGGTTATCTATTTTCCATTGTTTTATCAAATATACCGCACTGTTAAATATAAATTAATTCACTTTTTACTTATTTCAGCTTAATTACTTTATCTGCAAGCCACGACAATTTGAATAAGTTTTTGAGTTTCAATAAGCTTTTGTGGACAAATTTGCCAATAAGCACATTTGTCGAATTTCAAATTTCACGTTTTGGTACAACGATAGCTGTATTACTATTAAATGATGGATTTTATGGTTGATAAGAGTATTTCATGACTTTAGAATAGTTAATGGTCAATATATACATTGAAATAACATCTTAACCTCTATAACGAGAGAATCGTTACTTCTAAGAAACAGTCTTTGGCAGGAACAAAAAATGCTAAAAAAATATAATAAAAAGAAATAAAAAAATTACGGTCTGTTAGAATGAAAAAATGTGATAAGATTGTGAATAAAGAAGGAATATACTACAATTGTGGTTAATTTTAAAGGAAGGTAAATAAATATATTTTTAATGAAAAGCAATTAAAACTTTAAACACGTTTTTTGAAATTTTTTTTATTTTGACAAAAGTTTCTTACGCAAAACATGATATCTCAAAAGATTAATTATGAATATATTTCCGTGAAATTTTGAGTACATGTTACCTTAAGTATTATAAAGGCAATGAACTAGAGGTATAGTTCTGAAATCAATAGTTTTTGATTTAGAGCTACTTAATGTTGTTTATAACTATGCATTTTGTGGAATTTTGAAGAAGAGAATACTCTACTCGCTATGATTTACCTGTAAATGCAAATATTTCTTAGATCCTAGTTCATTGCCTTCACCATAGCTGTGAGTGTGCTGCGTAGAGAAAGAATTTGAATATATGGATTAGAATTTCTACTAGAGTGTTTTGCTTTTTGCTCCAATTTTCACCATTTTTACCCAAATTATCCCATTTTACTGAATCTCAAGTGATGCAAAATTTCCTTACTGATATTATTCAATGTTTCGAATCACACTCACCCAGAAAATAAACTGAAATTGTTCATTAAAGTGCTTTAAAAAAATTCGTCCTCGAACGCAGTCAGATACCTTAAGAGTGATACAGAAAGCAGCCAGAATCATTCGTCAAGATATACATTCTACATTATGTGAGATAGATAATTATCCTCCCAGTACTGAATTATTCTCTAATGTCAACACCAGCGTGGCCGAGTCATTGGTTTTCCTATTAGAGGAAACATCTTAAAAAATAGAAAGGGCTTGGAAGAGCCTTTAAAGAGAAAGTCAACTGCCATCTGCCATGCCTTCATGTCTGTAGTTCGTCATGTATAAAATCAGATAAAAACATAATTCCGGAAACGGATAGACCATTCATTTTGCCGGACCATTCGATTTTTGTATTTTTTACGATTTTTAAAATAAGTCCATTTCGACGCGTTTTCGCGAAAGGAATGTTTGAACCGCTCTTTCCTCCTTACTTATTTAGGAGAGAATGTTGGGCATGTGTCACGTGACCTCACTTCTTCTCTCCGCCAGAGAATGACGTATTATTCGAGATAGCCCGGACAATGCCGTGTCACGCAGCTATCGTTCCCTTCGTACTGAAGTCAGACAAAAAGTAATTCCGGAATCGGATAGACCATCATTTCGCCAGATACGGTATTATTCTTTTTACAAAATAAATATTTTTTGTATTTTTTGAGATTATTTTAAAAATAAGTCGATTTCGACGCGTTTTCGAGGACGGAATGTTTGAATCGCTCTTTTCTCCTTATTTATTTAGGTGAGAATGTTGGGCATATGTCACGAGACCTCACTTCTTCTCTCCGCCAGAGAATGGCGCATTATTCGAGATGGCCCGTGCAACGCCGGGCCACGCAACTAGTATAATATTTAAATTAGCACTAAAAATTGTTGTTTTTGAGCATGTTTTTTTAAAAAAATTAATAAATTCATCATTGAATCTCAAATACTGATTAACTTTCTCTATCATACAAGCTTTTTTTCCCCGTTTGCTTAACTTTTACTAATAAGTTTTATATTAAGCATTGTTTTTTTTAAAATAAAAATTAGAATGAAATCTTATTTTTTCAGTTTAAAAGTTGTTAATAAGTGTTATTTAAAAAGTTGACTGATGCAACTGCACTAAATATAAGTTGTAAATATCAGGTTGTATCAAAATAACTGAAATAGAATTACTCTTTTTCATGAATTCAATTATAATGATAAATTTCTTAAGGAAATTATCATTTTCATTAGTAAGGATAATAAGCTTTTTCCATGATCAATTTAAGGCCAATTATTTTGCATAAATCTATAATAAATAATATGCACAACTGCATATGAAAACAGTTGTTGTTAACGTTTAGTTGTTAATAAACGTTATAGATAAATTATCTCCTCCCCTCCCGAAGAATATAAAAAGGATAAGTCTTCATTTTAGTACATAATCATTTTTAAATACAGAAATAAATAATTTCAGGGAGTGTAACCATATATCACAATTCTAATTCCTCTGGCAAACTGTTAGTTAACTACTTTTAGAAGCAAACTATTTAGAGGTAATTTCAAGTCATGATCAAAACGTGACACGATTAATAACAGATGTACAGATGGTAGTATTTAATATTATAATATTTAATAAAATAATATAAACAGATATTCATTTATTGAACATTTTCTCATTTTTTCAGTTAAAAGTTGTCCTTTTCAACTGCACTAAACAAATTTAAAGTCGCATATAGATAACTGAAATAGCATTACACTTTACATGAATGTCTATTTTTTAATAATGACTTTCTTAAGGAAATTATCATTTTCATTAGTAAGGATATTTAGCTTTATCCATGATCAATTTAGGGTAAATTATTTTGTAACAATCCTATAATAAATAGTATGTCCAACTACATATAAAACATTTGTTCTATAAAATTATTATAGATAAATTATCTCCTCCCCCCTCCAAGAATAGAAAAACAGATAAGTATACATTTAATTTCTTAATCATTTTTAAATACAGATATAAATTATTTCAAGAAGTATAACTATATATCATAATTCTAATTGCTCTGGCAAACTATTTAGAAGTAATTTCAAATCATAATCAAAACATGACACGATGAACAACAGATGTACAGATGGTAGTATTTAGTATTATAATATTTAATGAAATAATATAAACAGATATTTATTTATTGAAAATTTTCTGAGTTTAAAAGTTATTAATAAATGTTATTCAAAAAGTTGTCTGAGGCAACTGCACTAAACAAATATAAAGTTAAATCAAAATAACTGAAACAGAATTATACTTTTACATGAATTCCATTTTTAATGGTAGATTTACATTTTCATTAGTAAGGATATTTAGCTTTATCGATTCATGGCCAATTATTTTTTATAAATACTATATGGAAATTCACTGTGAAAACTGTTATGTCAATTTAAAAACTGAAATTTTTAAAAAAATTCTAGTTTGCTTTTGTTTTATGAGGCATGAAATACCTTACCTTATATTTTAACAAATAGACTTGGAAATCTATAGCTACAATGTCTTAAAAACATACTCCGTATAAATTATCAACATATATGATTTGCTAAAACATATAAATTTAACTGCTCATCACTTTTAAAAGCCCATAATGCAATCCGTAAAAGGAACACATGTTCACATTTTAAACTCAAGTAAAGATTGAGTAAACAGGTGAACAAATACTTAATATGTTACGTTAAAATATCCAGCATGGAAAAGCATATTTGAACAAAATTTCAGAACTATTGTGTGTGGAAACCAAATTACAAAATTCAATCTTTACAAGCATGATAACAAATCAAGTTATGAAAAAGTATGTGAAAAACCGGTACTGTCCGATGAATCCAGGACGTCTGGATACTCAGTTTAATACCTAAAATATTGTTAAAGAATTTTGCGATGTATATTTGTACACTAAGGATCACAGAAGTCTTTTTCATCTTTTTTTGAGCTAAGAAACGTGATAACTTCACCATCCTGTCCGTCAATCGGAAATATTTCACCGAAATGCAAGTTTATAGCCCCCTGCAGTAAAAAGCAGATGACGCGTAAAGTCCCATAAATCTGTCTCTAGGATATGCGTCTCAATAAAGCTATCACTGAAAAAGAGACTGCAAAGAGGTTTTTCCTTAAAAAGCCATAAATATTGTTCTTTTCTCACACCATTTGCGTGGCAGATTCCCGTCATTCATATCCATTTGTACTGAATGATTGTCATGTTTTTCACCACAACTCATTCATTGTTCATGCTTTGTAAGGGAAGAACGGATTTTAGCTAATTTTACTAAAAAAAGTTTTTTTAAAACACAGTTTTATTATTGTACTAAACAAGAGATTTTTTATATTTTAAATATTTTGTACTGTCAAGTCTTGAATTTATAATTCGTTATTATGTATATTAGAGAATCTTGTAATCATTTTATTTTACAAATTCTCTACCAGGTGACGGCACTTGTATGGAAAATGTATTTAAATTAATCGATAAACGGCTAATTAAGTTCTGCATATTTTAGAATAGTATAAGTTCTGACCATATCAAAATGGCGTATTGTCGTTGAAAACTGTTGTGTTGAGAAAAACATATTCTTTTTCCAGGCTTAAGATATTCAGCATCTTTTGGGGTTTATTTCTGCCAGGCGCCCCTTTCTAGCAGGTTTCTATGATTTCCCCTCAAAATTACGGGAAGCTAGTGAGGTGTTTGATCCCTTTGGTGTCTCTTAGGAACTTCGAGAACTTTCCTTGGCGATTGGAGGACCCGGCTGTTCAATTTTACTAATGGTTGATCAGTTTCCCAGATAGCATGTACACTTACAGCAAGTTTGATTTTTCTTGATATTAGCTTGTCATAATGTCATGACAAATTTGATGTGGCAACTTTGCAGCAAACTTCCTGCAAAATCATGGTCATCTTGTCATGGCAAATTTAACGCGTCAAAGTTGAAGCGAAACTGCTCAAACTAACAATGCAGAATCCGTCAACCCTCCTTGCATAACAAGTTTCCGACAAGTTCGCAACGGAAAAAATAGACAACTAGCGCCACCCCTCCTTTCAATGCAAGTTTGCTGTGAAGATGTCATGACAAATTCACAGCACGTTTGTAGAATAAGTTTTCTGCAAAGATGATAGCACAATAAGAGATAATCTTTGTCTCTGTTAAAGATGTTAGCACAATAAGAGATAATCTTTGTCTCTGTTCAAAAAAACATCCGATTTTTAATAACATCTCCTAGACCGTCCTTCTTTTTATTAATTCAATAAATCAATGATAATTTGTGAAAAAACTTCTTGTAACTTTTTTATAAAAAAATTTAGAAAATTTTTCCATCTTTTTACTAAATACAGAACTCGCACTTTAAAAAAAACTTCATCGTCTTTTTATTAATGTTGAAATTTTAACGTTCATAAACAAAATTAAACCTAAAAAACAGTCAATGTTTGTTGAAAAATAATAACTTACATTTTGTCCCATTTTAAAGGTAATTATTTTTGAACCCTAATTTCATAATTTATTCTACTAGCAAAACGTAGTTATTAGCGAAAATCGCTCTCTCTTTAATTTCAAATCATATTCTCAACACAAAATTTTAAAACAAATAATGAAATCAAGAAAAGAGTTTAAAATAAATCGTATGCGCAATCTATTAGCACAATCTATCTTGCATCTCGTAGTCTAGCTGGCCGAGTGTTTTAGAGCATCAGCTTTGGAGGCGGGAGGCCGCGAGCTCTAATCCGAGGTTGTGTTCGTACTCTGTTTTTGCTATAGTTTGCAATGAGTTTGACGTGACAAATTTGACGCATGGTGACTTCGGAGCTTGCTACAAACTTGTTTCAAGCTTGCACTGCTGTCATGTCAAGTTTGTTGCAAGCTTGCAGATTTGCAGAGCAAGATTGCTGCAACTTTGCTGCAAACTAAAATTGCTATCTGGAAAAGCATAATCGACCAACTCACTTGCAAAACAAGTTTGCTGTGAGGTTGTTATGACAACTTCACACCACGAATGCAAAACAAGTTTGCTGCAAAGATGATAGCACACTTACAGATAATCTTTTGTCTCCGTTTTAAAAAAACATCCGATATTTAATAGCATCTCCTATACAGTCCTTTTCATTTATTGATTCAATAAATCAATGATAATTACTAAAAAAACTAACTTTTTTATAAAAAAAATTTTGAAAAATTTCCCACCTTTTTACTAAATATAGAACTCGCACTTTAAAGAAAACTGTATTTCCTTTTTCTTAATGTTGAAATTTTAACGTTCATAAACAAAATTAAACCTAAAAAACAGTCAATGCTTGTTGAAAAATAATAACATACTTTTTGTCCCATTTTAAAAGTAATTACTTTTGAACCCTAATTTCATAATTTATTCTACTAGCAAAACGCAGTTATTAGCGAAAATCGCTCTCTCTTTGACTTCAAATCATATTCTCAACACCAAATTTAAAAAAAATTAATGAAATCAAGAAAACAGTTTAAAATAAATCGTATGCACGATCTATTAGCGCTATCTATATTTGCCTTTCAGAGTCTAGCTGGCTGAGTGGTTAGGACGACAGCTGTAGGAAGCGAGATGCCGTGGGTTCGAATCCGAGGTGGTTTTCGTGCTCTGTTTTTTGCTATAGTTTGCAATGAGTTTGACGCAGCTAGCTTGTGACAAGTTTGGAGTGTGGTGACTAACTCGTTTGCGGTAACTTGTTTTAAGCTTGCACTCTTGCCATGTCAAATTTGTTGCAAGCTTGCAGATTTGCAAAGCAAGATTGCTGCAAACTAAAATTGCTATATGTGTTGGGGGCTTGGTGAAGAGTTCTTTTTGGTGTTGCTGGGTAGTGAGAGAGACGTGTCCAGTTTACGATGGTGGAAAAAAGGAAAAGAGCAGGATGTAGAAAAAAGTTTCAGTGAACGTAATTTCAAACGGGGGCCTTCGTGGGAAGCCGGTGCGGAGTGAAGAGACGCAGTAACAGTTAAGTCATTTTTATCAGATCGGATGTTGACAAAAATCGTGGAATTTGGCATTTTAAGATGCCAAGTTATTTGCGCCAGTTGAGTTATCTTACGATGCGTGCAGCCGTGAATCGGTGGCTCGTGAATTTGATTTTCGAGTGCGCGAGAAGAAATAACGGAAATGTTCACTGATGTTCAGGAATGGCGCTAGAGTTTGCCCGACGGGGGGCACGACCTGCTGTATGGGGCGCGAGTGTAATGAAATTGGTCTCAAATTATCGCCGGATTATTATTTATCAACTACAGTTGAATAACCTGTACAAATATTTTCCCCGACGGGATACAAAATTTTTCCGCGATGGGGGGCACAGCTTCCCCGACGGGGGGCCCTGGCCCCCACTCTGGCGTTACCCCTGCTGATGTTCCTGACCTGGATTAAAACAATATGTGGTACAAAAAATCATGACAAGGTGTTCGAGAATCAAATATGGCGAGTGTGACATGCAACAATGTCAATAATATTTCGTTCACCAGTCAATTGGTTAAATATTAGTGCCACCGAACTGGATCTCTCAAGGAGATTTCCCTGAATAGTTAAAATTTCCCGATTATGACCTAAGGGAATGCAAAGTGATGATGTAAAAGCGGCGAGTTACTTAATTGTGATCCCAATTAATCAGTTAGTAAAAAGGGATGCATGTGCGAAGTAATCTTTTGCGAAAAGTGATTATTTGTTGGAGGAGTAATTCATGACAATGACTAAGAGTTATAACTGTTTTGTTGTACGGGTAAAAATAATTGGGGTTTTTTTATTATTGATGAATTATTTTTAGTGTGATGAATTATTTTCTGTGTTGCATGGTATGTGGTAACAAAATGATTTTTATTTGTGTGTGACTGTGCGATGAGCACAAGTACAACATTTCCCTATATTTGTGAAACTTATTAACTGTTTTATTATAGTCAAGATTTGCAATATTGCGTATTATAGAGCAAATGGTTTACATTATCCTGTGTAAATTATGTTACATCAATTTCTTTTATAATTCTCTCTGTATCATATAATAAAGATAGCTGTCTTAAAAATGTTTGATTGATGTATCTCATGCTAATTTGGATCCATGAAGATAAGGCCAGTGACGTGACTAGGGTGGAGCAAGTGCCCTGGGCGCAATTGCAAGGGGACGCAAAATTAAGGAATTCATTGGTTGTATATAATATAAAAGTAGGATTTTTTGAAACTCTTATTCCCAAGATTCTTAAAAATTGAAATAGTTTCAACAAAGTGCGGGGAAATCCTGAGGATGGAGTCACATTTTTACAACTCGGAAACCTCAAGCTGCGACAAAATAACAATTAATATTATACTTCAGAGATTTTCTGAGCGAAATCCTCATCGCGAAATTAAAAACTCGTTTAGAGCTCCCACCCTACCGGGACAAAAATTAGTTTCTTGATGGGGTGAGAAATAAGGGAAGATGGTCAGGGATAATTATCTTCGCAGGGTTCCTGTTTCTTTCTTCTGACCCGATGGTTCCTGTGGTTTCTCACGGCATGCATGCTGCATACTGAACGATTGTTAGCTTCTTCGGAAATTGGTCATAAACGGTTAACAGAAGTGTCATTCCTATTTTCAATTAGCAAAGAATGAAGAACGGAAAATATACCTCTATTTTTTGCATAGTTTAAGAGCTCTCCAGAAAATTTAAAAAGATGTAAGTTTGCTATCTTTGTATTGTTTTTAGTACTGAATATTTGCATAAATTGTATGATTAAAATGCCATAATGTTTATTTCGCAAAACCTAGATGCAATTGTTCTGCAAAATGAAAAAAAAGGACAGAAAAGACCGCATAAAGTTTTGCAATTGCTGGTAAAAATTAAACATATATTGCAGACCTTGCAAACAGATCTTAAATTGACATTGAAAAAAAATTAATTAATTTTCGTTAAAATAGCAAGGATTTTATAAAAAATAATTTACATTTAAAATGCTAAAGAATTTAATAAGCATGTAAGAAGATTTCAATTTAAATTATGAAGTATGTCTCAAATGTTCTGCTACGTTTTTCTTCAAAAAATGATTTTCAAATAAATTAATTATGCCTTTTCCATATACTTTTCATTTGCATACTGCGAAAAGGTAGTTTTGAAGATTGTTATCCTGAACATGAAAATAATTAATTGTAAGAAATGATATCGTCATGCCCAAGCCTGAAGTTCTTTTGGATATGATGTCGATAATGTATATATTTTCATTTATTTCAGAGAATTTTATTCTAAATTTAAATTTTAGATTGATTACTTCAATTTTAATGTTTTAGTTATAATTAAGATGTCTAGTTCAAGCTTTAGACTCGATAAAATCTGGAATAATGTTTTTGTCCATGAAACTTTCGGCATTTAGAAGTTTGATCTCACCAGTTTCGTTCCAGCAAGCAGACTTACAACTTTTCTGTCAGATCCCCCGCCCCCCTCTGTTTCTTTTTCAAAATGCATTAAATCCGAAAAAATTTAAATTATTATACTACTATCAAGCTAAACACTTTTAACTTTCTAATCTGATTTAATTATAAAATACGAAATTCCTCATGGCAATTTTGTTAACTTCAGTTTTACACTGCGTAAAATGAATGAATCTAAATTTATAAAATTACACTTTTATAATTCTATTTCTTGTCTACTAAAATAATAAAGAAGTACAATTTTTCACGTCATAAATAAATGAATAACGTAATAATTTTAATTCATGTTTGAATCTGCATTTTTTTATGCAATAGCGTATCCCCTAATTACATGTAATGAATTTTAACTTTGTCATAATATCTAGATAAAACATTAAATTAATTAGTTGTAAATTTTGCTAAATAAATTTAAAGATATATATGAAATTATATGATGAATTGTATTGTGAATATTATTAAATATATTAGTCACTAAGGTTTTTTGTATGATTTTATCTGTATCAGCAAAATATTTACTTCAATGTTTAGAGTTTTTATATACTGACTATGGGAAAAAAAGGAATGTACGTATTTTTTCCATTATTATTCATATGTGTGTGGTTTTTCTCAATGGATTAAAAGATTTGTGCACATTTTATATTATTTTTCAAATACGAGATAAATAGAATACACCTTTTATTTATAAATTTAAAATTATAAATTAATAATATAAATTTGTATATAAATAAACATTATAAATTTGTAATATATCTGAAGTTTCTTATAAACTTTGAATTTATTATTTAAGCTATATTTAGGGGTTAAGGTTAAAATGCACCAAATTTTCTGTGAAAATTCAACGAAATTTTGTTAAAAAATCTGTAATGTGGAAATCCTATCAACTCAAGAATGTTTTGTATGTTATTTTTTAAGTTTATTTCCACTTTTAATCTTTGCACTCCCCGGCATTCCTTAATGAAAATGAGGATCACATTTCAAAAGAAAAAAAGGGTGGGAGGCGTAGTTTCGCTATTTGCCCTGGGCGCCATTTTATGTAGGTATGCCACTGGGTAAGGCCTGGTTTATTTGGGTTATTGATTATTGAAAAATTATTCTCAACGCACTAGGTTAAAATTATTCTTATTCTTATTATTGATTGATTTTAGGAATAGGTCTGGCCTATGCGATAAACTAAATTAAGGTCTATAAATTTTCTATACGACAAAACACACAAGTGTACAAAATTTCAAAACTCTATCACATTAGCAAATGAGAAAACAATCACAAAATTGCATCTCTAAAAACATGTAGCAATTCGTCAAATAAAAGTGAGTGAAAAACGAATTCATTTTAACGAATTTTACTTGAAAAAATCTTTTTTTGAGACGGTTTTTGTTTGTGTTTAATATTTTAAAAGAAATTTTAACAATATCAGTTTTTCACTTGCCTTGGAGTCAATTCACGTTGAGTCACAGAGTCACTGACAAACGCAATTGCACATGCTGTCTGAAATCTAAATGTACGCTTTCCTACATTATACTGTGATGTCATGTCACTTTACCTCCTGTAAGATGGATTTTAAATCCTGCAATGAATTCCAAAATGAAATTGATGTGGCGCATTTGAGGATATGAGGTAAGGATGAATTTCCCACATATTTTATAGTAGAAAATCATCCGCCATGGTATGATGGGTACAAATTGCCTCTTCATTAGAGAGAATTCCCGTCAAATTTGACGTGTTTAAATAGATATATATGCGAGAAAAATGTTTAACATTGATTGAAAACAAATAAAATAAACATATGTTTTATGACAGGAAATATTTTTTTCTATTTATATATTTCTTTATTCAAAAAAGCTCTTGGTAAACAACATTCCATGTGAAGTATTTTTCGTTATTTAACAATTTTCCTTGTACTTCAGATGTGTGTGTAAATTTTAACGTTGCCAAAAAATATTATCAAATTACATAATTAGGATTGCAATAAATAATCAGATGCATCGTGGCGTCCAAACTATATCACGCGCATGATATACCACTGACGTGATTTATTACTTCCTATTAAAAAACGGAAATTAATTTGAAATATATGATTAATATAATTTAAATTTCTCGGGAACTATTTATCATAGCGAGATAAATTTTATATCATTCTATAGAAAATTTTATTTCACTATTTTAGAGCTATTAAATTTGAAATTAGAACGACAATTACTTTTTAAACTTAAAATTACTGGAAATTAGGTGCTCTAACAATGAAATAATGCTGTTTAACATCTCGCAGTTCTATGGCGCGAATCTTATTATTGGTGACGTCAGAGCGTTACCGGATCAGTGAGAGACAGATCTGGGAAATTATATTAGTAATACTCACGATATGTGTTTGTAATTATTACCTGCGAAGTATTTTTATTAATAGAATCTATATAATTATTATGATTGTGAAATGCCCCAAAATACCGTAAATTGTAAACCATTTCATTCCTTTCATCTGTATGGTATAACCTTTCGAAAGCTCTTTTTCCCGCTTATAATAAAAATAATAATTATAATAATAATAGAATAATTATTGAAAAACAGCCAAAAAAAATCTATGAAATTGACTAGAAATCGCAAGTATTGTCTCTCTGACGAAGTTCTTGCAAAACCCTTTAGTCTTGGTTAAACTTTGATCAATGATTACTTCCATATGATGATGCGTATCAACGCTTCCATTAAATTTGAAACAAAATTACGCAAGCAAGTTTTGAAAATGAAATACTTCTGAAATGTAAATTTACTTATTTTTTGAATTAAAGGTTATATTATAAAAGTCGACGCCACAATTAAACAGATAATTGGATATTTCAATAGCGAATGAATGGTAAAAATCTATTACATCTGTCGTTGTATAACATTTTTTGAAAAATTTATTAATATTAGAGAAAAAATTGGTATCAAGGCTGAATTTTTAAGTGGTGTAAAAATGGTTTCTGTACCAGAATATGCTACAAAGTTATTGAGGAGAAATATTAATAATTCGAATAATTTTTAATTAATTAAATATCTAAATAAAATTTTGAAAATTCCTTTCTTATTGAGTTCTTACTACCCAAGAAGTAACTACGTACCAAATTTTGTAGCTCTAGGTCTAACGATCTGCCTGCCTTGCACTGTAAAAAAAATCCCGTAAAATTTACGGTTTTAAACTGGCAGCTGGGTTGGTTGTGCAAAACCGTAAAAGTTACGAAGTAAATCCGTAGTCACAACGGTTTTTTACCGTATGAAATTAAAATTTCTCCATAAAATTTAAGTCATCGAAGTAAGTGACGTCATCGACTGAGTTGAGTTGTTTTTCTCCTTCTGTTCGAGTTGAAATGTGCTGATGTGTATTATCAATTAGGAATATTAATTAATCAAGGCTTAATTATTAATTTCAATTAGTTTAATTAATATAATTCTTAATTGAACTTACTTGGACAATTTCGATGCAAGATGGTGACAAAACTTCTAACTAGTCCGAGCCGGGGATCGAAACCGCGTTCATAGAAATAAAAGGCAGTCGCTCTAACCATTAAACCACCAGAGACTTCATAAAATGTAGTAAAAATAATCTATTTGAGTTTTAAAGTCACTATAGCTCTAGTGGCGCCACCTAGTGGTGTAAAAATCAACTATTGCCAGAACACGTGTTTTAAGGTTAGCTTTCATGAGTGACAACAGGTTACTGCAAACATGTGTAAACAATAGCGGAGATGGAACCCTATTAAAAACATGAAATGAATGCAATAAAATTACATTTAAGAAAAGCGAAAGTTATCATACGGAAAGCAATACCGAATGACGAAAAATAGAATTTGAACTGACGGTTTTAAACCGTTTATGGTGGAGCGGAAAACGGTGAAAAACCGTTTTGTCAACAAAACAGCTTTAAACCGTCAAATATACGGAAAAAGTCCGGGAAAAAAACGGATATTTTTTACAGTGTGTAGAGCGATTTTTTATATCACGCATCATGCGATTTACAGAAAGTATGCTAAGCTAAAACCATTATCATACTAAAAAAATGAGAGTGTACTCTGCAGACGTCCATTAACATGTCCAACTTATCCACACTGGTATATAAGTCAAATTCTAGCACTCGGTGAACATTCCTTGAAGGCAATGGAAATCAAGATCATACAAAGATAGCCCTATCCCAAATAATAATAATAAAAATAAACTCAGAGTTAATGGAATAAAACCAAAAACAAACAAGGAATTCATTCCAGTCCACTTTTTCAAGGGCTAAGAACTATTCAAAATGGATTCAAAATACTAATTGGGAAATTTTTATGTAATAAGCTAGCATTACGTTAAACATAGCTTCTCATAGCCCGAAATTTCCCAAACGAAGGACAATGGAGATTTGTACATCATAAAGCATCTATTCAAAAGAAAGAGGAATATCTCACCCGCAGCTACGAGCAGATATTTGCATATGTATGCAGGTATTTGCAAAACTGTTGAACACTACAAATCTCAAAGATTTTTTGGTGCAATATCAAAAGTATGTCTCGATTTTTTTCGGATTGTTGTTAGAGTGTGTTTCTGAGAGGGTCAAAAGGCTCTCTTCTGACGGAGAAGCCCAAAAGTTTTCCTCCATTACATTGCAGCTTGTCACGCCCTGCAATGAGAAGTTATCGACTCACTTTCGAGTATGATTGATTCGATGCGAGAAGAGTATCGATTAACTTACCTTATCCTTTACTTTGCCCTTATGATCTACAATTTTACAAAACGAAAATGAAGGTGAAAGTTTTATATCGACGAATACAGAAGCCACAGCTATGGATAATTTGGGACAGTGATTTTTACTTTCCCGATTATGAAGTATATAAGGGGAAAGTATTAAAGTAAAAAAATTCGACGTCAAGATTTTGAAGAATCTCCACATTTTAGACTTCACTGAGTCACATAAAACCATTTTTAACATTATGTCTATCTGTCTAAGAACACAATACTGAAAAAAGAAACGAGCTATTTAGATGAAATTTGGTATTACATCTGTCCCATAATAATAATAGCAGTTGATGAATTGAATTTGTCCCAAAATAATAGTAGCAGTTGATGAATTGAATTTGTCCCATAATAATAGTAGCAGTTGATAAATTAAATTTGTCCCATAATAATAGTAGCAATTGCTGAATTGAATTTGCTCCATAATAATAGTAGCAATTAATGAATTGAATTTGTCCCATAATAATAGTAGCAGTTGATGAATTTAATTTGTCCCATAATAATAGTAGCAGTTGATGAATTGAATTTGTCCCATAATAATAGTAGCAGTTGATGAATTTAATTTGCCCCATTATAATAGTAGCAGTTGATGAATTTAATTTGTCTTATAATAATAGTAGCAAAAGAAAATAAATATAGAACGCAACATTTATTATCAAAAAACTAGATTAAATTAAACAATAAATTAAAAATATTACTCCTAATTTTTATTTTGAGTGTTCAGATAGTTTCTATCAATTCATCAATATTATTATGCAAGGCTTGATGTTGTGGTGACTGTAGTACTACACTGATACTGATACTGTGTAATGATGTGTAGTGTTGTAGGACAATCACAACTCGATCCTTGCTTGAAAACTCTCTTTTTTCATCTTATTTTTACAATGGGTTGATATTCAACTGAAATAAAACAATTGATTTCGGTCAGTGGATGAAATTAGAAAATAGTTATAATTCGTCATAATTAGGTTAAGCTAAATATTGAAAGATGTGTCGAAACAAATGACAAATGTCATGAGTCATTGATTTTGATTGAAAGCTTCGCAATTTTGCGCTGCAAGATAACTTGCAGCTGCGTTCGCCAATAATTCCCGTTTAAATATTCACTTGATATTATTATTATGTGACAGAGGTAGTATGTAACTTTTATAGAAAAAAATTGTAGATCTGTATTAAATTTTGGACGAAATCTGTCAACAGGAAATTTGTTTATCTGTTTGCACGTGAAAGTGGTAACTGAATTATGCAACGAGCCAGACAGATGAAATGTGGCGTATAGATCTACTACCAGAATTGTAGATCTCTAAAATGAAACTCGTCTAATGTTTGATTATTTGTCTGTTAATCTATTCGTGTGTATGCGAACGCATTTTGTCAAAAACGTTAAAAACTATATAAATGAAATTTTACATGAGGTCTTGAGATCAAAATTGCATATACAAGGTGTCTCATCACCACGTTTCAGAACTTCTAGGAGGGGTAGGGTGCACCCCGATGAGTCGAAATCATATAGCAATGCAGGGTCTGAGATGCTTTCCTGACGCGTTGGTGTACTCAGAAACATCAGAAATAAAAAAACGCCACTTAAGTGAATATTCGTTTTAATAATAAATTTACATGAACAAAAGTAATATGGGTTAAAGATATTATTCAAAGTTTCGTCCACCGACTTCAATGCAGGCCTCGCATCTACGGCGCATGGACTTATGAGTTTTCTGGAATAATCCATGCATATTTCGAATTTCCCCGGCTGCTATTACCAGTCGTGCAACCAGTTCCTCGGCGTTGTCAACGATGATGTCATAAACCAGTGTCTTCATATGTCCCCATAAAAAGAAATCAAGACATGATAGGTCCGGTGATCGAGCAGGCCAATGCACCGGACCACCACGTCCGATCCACTGTTGGCCAAATCTGACGTCTAGGTGGCCACGAACGTTGCGGCTGAAGTCGTTAAAGTGGAGCGGTTACAACTCTAACGACCTACTAACTCTGCGTCCTTGTGCGAAATGACGATTCCCTGTATTAACGCTCGGAACTTTCGAGCAACGCCATCTACCGCGTCAAAAAAGCATCTCCAACCCTGCATTGCTATATCATTTCGACTCATCGGGGTGCACCCTACCCCTCCTAGAAGTTCTGAAACGTGGTGCTGAGACACCCTGTATGTGGCAAATTTTGGATCCATTCGGGTAAAGGCAAGAGATTCAAAATGCATGCTCGATTCCTTCACTATACTACGAAGGTGGGCAAAGGCAAGAGATTCAAAATGCATGCTCGATTCCTTCACTATACTACGAAGGTGGGCAAAGGCAAGAGATTGAAAATGCATACTCTATTCTTTCACTATACTACGAAGGTAAACAGAAAAAACGCCATACTGTTGAAGTATATACATAAAGATTTAAACGTCCTGCAGAAAGCATACACGATTGAAAGTTGATGACAGTCACCAGGAGCACTTTTTTGCATTTAAACAACTTTGTGTGTTACATTACTTGAATAATTTTTAAAATTCCAAAATATATCCAAATACCTCATAGCATACAACATAGAATACACATTAAAAATGTCATCAGATCATAATTAAAATAGAAGAAGCAAAAGAACATAAAACCAAAAGAAATTCAGTTTACTATTCAATTATCAATTACCATGACATTTTCCATATAAAATTAAAATAATTTCCTCACACAACATTACCAAAACAACATTACAATAATACACCAATCAATTAGGGTTCAATTTTCAAAATAATATTTAACATTTACGCAATATAGAAAACAGGACGATTATAAATAAATTAACACGTATAAGAATTGAAGTATAAGAGAAAGTTGATGGAAGAACATTCTTGTTGGCATAGAATGTAAGTCTAAAGTTTCTACAAAATTTGGAAAAAGAATGTTCGCATTTAAAAATAAAAAAATCAGGAGCAGCAAAAAAGATCTGGTTGCAGAAAACCTACATTCCTGCATTTAGTAAGACATATTTGAAGGTGTGAGTGAATGAAGGGGGTATGTAACATTTTGGTTCGAATTGAGTTATTGTCGGGGATGAAGGAGGTATGTGTCGGCCTGTATTTCGGTACTTACAGAACTCGCTAGGAGCATTTTTAAGCTAGATATTAGTGTAATGAAGGAGGTATGTGACAACAGCAAAGTATATTTCTGGTGGAAGAAGGATGTATGCAACATAAAATACCACATACCTCCTTCTTCCACTAAAATTATTTCGACAGACTCCTGCTCAGGCCAAAATAAATTTTTTAATGATTTATTTGTATCAATATCTTGTACAAAAAGGTCAATTTAAGACAATCGACCACAAGTTCCCAGAAGTACGCCCTTCATACTTGGATTCGGATCGGGATTTTGGCCGAATAGAGAAAAATTTAAGGAAACATCAGTCTATTTGTACTCCTCAACAATATCGTGAAATCATTGCCTCTTCTAGTAAAAAAAATATGGTTATTGATATGGAACACCATTCAGAGACATTGAGGATCTTCCCAAAAAAATGAAACTTTTTAACAGAAAAAAAGATCTCCTGAATGAAAAAGTACATTTCAGACATGGAATTAAATGGATTCGTTTTGACACTTTTGGGTCATACCTTTTCAAAGAGAACTTTGATTACTATACTCTATTTAGAGATGTAAATATTCATAGAGATTTCAAAAAGAAATCTTGTCCTACCGATGACTTCGACATCTTAAGACTTACTTGTTTTATGATTTTATCCCGACGTTTTCACGAACAATCTACGGTGCGGACCCAAACTGCGCCTTTCTTGTATTTATTTTTTTGTCAAGTGGGTTAAGGCATGGCATAGCGGAAGAACATGCATTAGAAGAAGAAGGTTATGAGTTCCATCCTCTGGATGTGCTCTCAATTAGCATTATTTAAAAACTGGTAGATTGATGTGTGCCTTAACAAAGAATTACGCCATGCGGTTGGATGGTTTCTGGAGAGTTTCCGGGTTTTCTTCCGAGCGAAACACAAATGTGATCCAGTTCCTAATGAAACTCCTTCAGGAAGGTAAGCTCCCCAATATATTCAAATTACAGTAGACCCTCGAAAATCCGAAAATCTTTTTTTAATATTCTGAAAATTTTTTATTAAAAAAATGTAGGAAAAATAGCATTTACGAATCAGAAATAAAGCTAGTATTTATTCTTAACTCAAAAGAAACACTTGAATTGGTATTTAAGAATGAAGACAGCCCCTGATTTTGTATAAACAGAATCGGTTGTCTTCTTCTGACGTAAGGAACTAAACGTACTTGACGGTGCGAATCGCCATTATCCCGCTTCCGTACTCTTTCACAGAGTACCCTAAGTCAGTACTCTGCTGCATTTGGTATACCAAGAGTACTTTACCGAATTTCCCGGATAATACGAATTTTCTGGAATCCGAACAGAGGTAAGCTCCAATTAGTCCGGTTAACTGGGTTTTACTGTATGTTAGACTACTATCTTAAGTGGAGGCGGCCCTTGGCCCGGGCAAATCGGGCAACAGCACGTTCCACCGAAGTCCAGGGTGACGCTAAAGCGGGAGTAAGAAGGAAAAAAAAAGTTTTTAATAGATTAAAGAAACAAAGTCATATATTTTTAAAGTTTTTTGAATATATTATTTTGGTTTCAATAAAACCACTATATAATCTTAAATATAGCTGAAGTTGAAAAACTGTCACCATAATATTATTAAGCCATATTTGCAGGTAAAACATGCATTATATTAAGTAAAAGCTTGTTTGACATTCAGAATACATACAGTTAGAAATACATTAGAATTTTTAAAAAATACGTAAGTGTGGGGCGCCATATTGTTGCCTTCGCCGGTTGGTAACGTTACTTCGGGTCGCTTCTGATCTCAGGAGCTATTTAGATGCTCTAAGGTCGTTTTGACCATAGAAGATGCATACTTCCCCTTTATAATGAGTCCTTAACTCGCAGATTTCGCTAGATACAAGACCGATCAAGTGGATACCGCAATAAACATCGCAATTTCGAACCATGGTCCGATAGTGAAGACTACACCTGAGTTAGCATGCTCCTCTCAAATTTCCACACCACATCAACATGAGGACGTTTGATACACGACGACGGATCTAGCATGTGACAAACCCACATACAAGACGAATGTTTGGTGAAATCGGGTTTCTATGATCCTACGACCCCAAAGCTGGAACTAAGCAACATCATCAAGGACAGCCATCTGTCGGTGAAAAGCTTCTATTAAATAAAGCTTGTAGAGGGACGAGACTCATGTTTATATGGAATGCCGCTGCTGAAGAATTAATTCAATTTCAGGAACCATTTTTATTAGATGGCTAAGTTCCACTACTCAGTACATTAAAAGATACAAGACGCAAGACAGAGAACAACAACACAAGACAAGTATACAGAAGAAAAAAAGAGAGAGAGAGAGGCATCATGGGAAAACCCGAATGGCTCTAGTAGCGCCACCTACCATAAAAAGGAGAAGGCAGTGAATTTTAACCGCTACAAGCTTAATTTTTTATATAGAAATTTGATTGATGCCCTGTTATTAAATTCATTTTCCTTTTTCTAATTCTCACAACTATAAAAAAGTTAGGTAATACCTAATGTGTTATGTTAAAGAATTCTCCTATCTGAGGTAATAGCACATGCCACTTTTGTTAGTTCATCGTCCATTAGCCTATTCGAACGAACAAAAGTATTTTCGCTTAAAATAGTCTTCCATTCAGAAAAGCTGCGAAACTTTTCTCTCTCAAAATTCTTCACTGTCGGCATATCATCCATCATCTTCCGGGTAAACCGAATAGTTTCTTTCATCGATTCTTAAAAGAATCGTTATCGGTGAGCACATTTTCCCGCCAATGGAAGGAGTTCAGAAAATTCAGATTTTGACAGTTCTTTTGAGGTGCGGTGACATTTTTTGAAAAAGCTGCACCTTTGGGTTTTTTTCCTCCAGGAAAAGAAGAATTGATTTAATTTCAGACTTGCCTCTTAATGAAAAAATTAAAGCGATGAAGGTTTTTGACATTTTTCTTTTGCCATTTTCAATTAGAACCACCACTCGATTCCTGTCAGTAGACGTCAAAAAAGAATCGAACAACATGGGAACTGAGTAGCTGGTTCACTGAACAGCACAAAAAAACAAGAAAGGAAAATAATTCTTCGATTCTTCGCGTTGATGTATTGATCGAATCGCAATAAAAAGATATTGATTGAAAACATTCAATGACATCTCATTCTGAAAAGCCCTTCGTTCACTTGTATTTTTAAAGAATAGATGAACAATTTTCATTAGCTAAAAGTGCTCGTTTTTTGAAATGCATATAGTACGTCTTCTTATAAGGCCATAACTCAGAAAAAGAAATTTATGTTCTATGCCGTTCGCAATGCTCATTAGAAAAAACATTAGCTGTTTACAGAGGCGGTTTTCCGCACAGGTGTTAGAGGCGCTCGCCTCGTGCTTCAAAACTCCAGGGGGCCTCAAAATCCATTCGACGCGCACTGTAGTGCAAACTGATGGCGAATTAGCGGCATTGGGTATCGGCAGGGGGCCTCAAAACCTATTCTACGCACATCGTAAGGCTATAAGCCGACGTCAAATTTGAGACATTGGGTAGAGGAAGGGGGACTCAAGTCAGTTTTGCGCCTGTGGCCTCATATTGACAAAATCCACCACTGGCACCAACTCAAAAACAACATTTTGAGATATAATTGTTTTCGCAAAGCACTATAGGAAAAAGTTCTAATGCTGTATTTTCCCAAAATTAATTATTGCCTTTTACAATATTTTGAGATACAACTGTTTTTGGAGGGAAATATAGGGAAAAAATTTTAATGGCACATTTTCACAACATGTATTATTGCCTTTTACAATATTTTGAGATAGAATTGCTGCTGCATATAATGGCACATTTTCATCAAATTAAATATTACCTTTATCAATAGTTTAAGACACAATCATTTTGGCAAAGCAACACAGAAAAATTCTAATACTGCATTTTTTCCAAAATTGATTATTATCTTTTACAATATTTAGATATACAGTTGTTTTGGCAAAGCGACATGGGAAAAAATTCTAATATTGCATTTTACTAAAAATATTTATTAGTCTTTACACTATTTTCAGATATAATTGTTTAGCAAAGCAATATAGGGAAAAAAATTATACTGCTGCATTTTCCCAAAATTAATCATTGCCTTCTACGATAATTTCAGATACAATTGTTTAGGTAAGCAATATAGGGAAAAAAATTATACTGCTGCATTTTCCCAAAATTAATCATTGCCTTCTACGATAATTTCAGATATAATTGTTTAGGCAAGCAATATAGGGAAAAAAATTATACTGCTGCATTTTCCCAAAATTAATCATTGCCTTCTACGATAATTTGAGATACAAATGTTTTCGCATAGCAATACAAGAAAAACTTCTAATGCAATTATGCAACGGATTTCAGTTGGTTCGATTTTGAGGATACCAAATTAAGTACAGTTTTTAATAGTAAATCCGAAATCCATAAAATGGTTTTTGCTTCATAATTGCGTAGTCTAATCAGTATATAATACTGTGATATGTATTTTTTTTAGCTAGTATGCTTGTAGAAAATTTTGCAATATTTAAAAAAGAATCGATATCATGATTTTTATAAGACTCAACATTTCTGAAGTCTTTGAAGTCAAAAAGTCCTTGGAATTACGTTTCTCTGTGTGTCTGTGAACATGATAACTCAAAAATGCAAGTACCGTTCAGCAACGGATTCCGAGACTGACACTTTTGGACAATTTTACACCGGAAAGGGGTGTCAGGCAATGAGTCATCTGAGCACATTTCCAGAGTTCTTTGTTAGATCGCGCTGAATAAAATGTAAACATCACCCTTCCATTCTTCACTTTCCTCCTATTTTGATGAAAATAACTCCGCCCTCCGCATGCGCAAAAACGCAGAGGGTTTCCGTTGCTAAACAATATGAATCTAAACGTACAAAAACTTCACTGTTTCTCGAACAAAGTCTTTATTTTAATTTTAATGAGTTCCTAGTTGCCTATTTGGTAACGAGTAAATTATCTAGGTAGTCTGCAGATTAATTAAATAATGTGAGAAATGAATTTTCCACGCTTTAACGTCTCGATATAATTAATCTTCAGGTTATCTCGAAAATCTACATGCTGTATCATTTCCGTATTTTAGTGTAAACATATATAAAAATTGTATTCAGAATACAACATATACAAAATCTATGGATACATATTTCTTACCAAAAACTGCTCCTAAAATTTTCCTATCCACTTTTCTTTGTTGAATGTTTTCAAATATGATTCAGGATAAAAATAAAAGCATAAAAGATAGTTTTTATCAAATCCTTTCAGCAAACTTGTTTGCATTAAATGGAAGGAATTTCTCAACACTCTTCTCTGATGCCATGTATATGTTTTTGAATTTGATTCAGAACAAAAGTATTAGCGTAAAAGATAAAATCAAACCATTTTCTCATACTTACGTGAATGCATTGGATAGTAGTTACCAACAACTTCTTGTACCAAATACCCTGTATATACTTTTAAATATGATTCAGAACAAAAGTATTAGGGTAAAAGATAATATCAAGTCATTTTCTCATACTTGCTTGCATTCAATGGAGAGAATTTCTCAACATATTTCATTCTATGAGTCTAATGTTCAGCATATGTTTTTAAATATGGTTCAGAACAAAAATGGAATCATGAACTGTAGTCTTTATTAAATCCTTCCTGCAAACTTACTTGCATTAAATGGAAGGAATTTTCAACATGCTTCATTCTAACTACTTGAGCCTTTGCATATTTCCAAATACGAGTATGATCCAGAACAAAACTGCAAACATATATGATAACACTTACAAAATCCTTTTCCCATACTTGCTTGCATTCAATGGAGAGAATTTCTCAACAGCTTCTTGCACTTAATGCCCTGTATATACTTTTAAACATGATTCAGAATAAAAATACTAGCCTAAAAGACTATATCCAGCCAATTTCTCATATTTGCTTGTTTTAGTGGAAAGAATTTCTCAATATGTTTCGCTTTACTCGCCTAGTCATCTGCATATATTTTCAAACTTAATTCAGAGTGAGGAACACGCACGAAAGAAAATATTTATCAAATCCTTTTCTCATACTTGTGTGAATTCAATGGAGAGAATTTCTCAACATGCCTCTCTCTGAGTGCCCGCTGCCCTGCAAGACCCCATTCCTTCACAAGCGTCTGGAATCCGACGTAATTATATTGAATACCGATGCAACAGCTCGTTTGTGCATAATTATTCTATGAGTTCAGCAAACTATTATCGGAATCTGAGCATAATTGTGGAGTCGCTGTCAAAAGCTGGACGGTTCTAATTTCACAGACCCGTTGCCGCTACTCAGCATTCCTCATATTTCGGGGGTGTTCGAAAGGGTAGGGAGATGGATTCCATTTCGATAGCCTTCCTCTGGGGTTTGAGTATCTAAAAAGACAAAAAATAAGGATTGAATATCTAAAAAGACAAAAAAATAATAGAGGCAATTTAATTGGTGTGCGCAAGTGCAGCATCATCCAGGAAAAAATTGCGAAGTACAAAATAAATATAAATACTAATAAAGGGAACTTTTAATTGTGGAAGAGTTAAAAATACAAAAATTATAGCAGACAACGATAAGAAGTAAGAATCCGGTGGATGACTTCGTCAGAGGCCATTCATCCATGCAGATTCAAAACTAGAATAGGTTTTCTGTAGATAGCCAGGCCTTAGAGGAAATTAATATTAAATTCAGACCTTTAAGTCTTTTTCCTCTACAGAAAACTTATTCTAGTTTTGAATCTGTATGGATGAATGGTCTCTGATGATGTCATCCACTGGATTCTTACTTCTTATCGTTGTCTACTAATTTTTTGTATTTTTAACTCTTCCACAATTAAAAATTCCCTTTATTAGTATTTATATTAATTTTGTATTTCCTCTGAGGTGTTTGCTGCCTTGTGAAGCAGTAATGGTCCGTTTTCAATTCTGCATGGTTGGTGGTAATATTTTTATTTACTTTCCTGTACATGGAATATACTGGAAAGTAATTACCATATAACCCGCAAATATTCTTGCAGAGTGATAGTACTGTAAATGCCAGAAAATTTTATTTCGAGATTTCCACGAATTCTGTGATTAAGGCGACATACGAATTTTAAACCTCAAAAAAATGGTGGAAAACTGTCAAATTCGATACATTATATCGCTGAAGCAATACAATTCACAAACTCACTTTTTTCTTCTAGAAAAATATCTGTTCCTTTTCTTATAGTACACATATTTTGAAACCTTCATGTTTGTATGTATTTATTTGAGAGAGTAATAAATATGGGTATAATTTTTGGAGGAAAAATGAAATAGTCACCTTGCGCGCTAATTACGGATAAACTATTTATCTAAACACAATATTTTGGGCATCTAAGCAATCCAAACAGTCTGTTTAAGAAACTGAACCACAATTTATTAACATTTAAATTTAATTTCGATTTTATAAACCAATTTAAAACAATAATATTAAAAATAGTTAACATTTCAACTTTTCAACCCTCTCCCCCCCAAAAAAGAAAATTCTTTGGAGAAATATGTACAAAAATGTAGTTAAATTTGTAGAACATAGCAAAATACATATTCGGTAAAAATTTTATGTAAAAATATTCAATAGTCTTGAGATATCGTGCGCGCAATATAAAAAAACACATTTTGAGATATAGGGCTTTAAAGATATGGCCATAATCAATGTTTACGTTGAAGAGCTCATAAATTTTCCTTCATAACTTTCATAATTATTGAAATTTTTTTAACTGGGATTGTTTTAAATTGTTCAGAAAAGACAGGGGAATAATACAAATATTTTTCATAAAATGGAAAATTTTCGAGTTTTAACAGTTGTATGCCCCTTAAAAATTCCCTGAGACTTAAAAAAATCCCATTTTTTGCAATTATGTTTCTTTGTAGTGTACTATTGTAATGCTATATGGCTGATGTTAGTAATACAGTGGAGCTTGGTTAACTCAAATTCTTCAGTAATTCGAATTTTTCTCTGGTCTCTTGAATTTCTTATCAACATAAATTCAAAATATTATCTGTAATTCGAAGCTAAAACACATAATTGTGAAAAATGATTTTTATTTCTCAATTGTTTCCTTTAATTAAGTATGTCCATACCATGTGTGCTCAATGTTTGTCAGTGAATAATTTTTTAATCATATCTTCAATTCACTCGACGGCTTTATTCTTGTATAAAGGAATGATTTTATGACATGGTACGACTCTATGGTGTAGTAAAATTTTATCTAATGGTAAAATTATATGAAAAAAGCAATAAGAGATTCCTCACTTAAAAAAAACTTTAAACATTCTAGTTGTGAATTGTACTGTTTATTTTGAAGTTTTATTGTGCAATTGTTTTATTCAAAATACTATATACTGTTTGTTTATTAAAACTACTTACTTATTCATTGAATTTATTATTTATAAAATTATTAAAAAAATTTAATTACAATTATTATCACTTAATTTATCAAAATTATTTTCTGCATATTTGTCAATTATGTATTATTTATTAAAGCTGTTAAATAACAGTTTAAACTAACTAAAAAAGCCAGCAAAGTTTTATTTTGAATAAATATTCAAAATAAACCTTTGTTACCCTTTACAATTTAAAAACTGTCCTTTTCTTTGCTGCATTCATATTCAGACTCAGTTTTTCTAAATTCAAATTTTCGGATAAATCAAATTTTTATTGCGGCCCCGTCATTTCGAAATGTATTTTTATTTACTCTCTTTCATTCAAAGTACATGAGAAGTTAAAGATAAAATAATATCAACCGCCATACTGCAGGGAAAAAAATATTGGAATACCCAGGTAGCACAACATATTGTTCAATATTGCACAATATTGTTCGATATTATATAATATTATATGATATTGAGCAATATTATACAATATTGCGAATATTGTTCAATATCGTACAATATTGTACAATATCTTTGTGCTATTAGGGTAGCCAGAAAATTCGGCCTCGAGAGTTTGATAAATATGCAAGTTTTAGACTTCTTGAGTGGAAATAAACCATTTTTGGAGTTATACCTGTAAATCCGTGAGTATGTGAACACGATTACTCAAAAATAAAATGATTTAGATGGATAAATTTTAGCATGCAGTCGCTACCTCGAAATTCTAGATCTGTATCAAATTTTGATACAAATGTCTCAGCTGGTAGAGGCACTTTTACTAAGCACATCCTTAATTTCCTTTAATGCCCTGTGACGTCATATTAAAAAATATAATGCCGCTTGATTAGCAAAGTGGATAACACAGGGAAGGGAGAACGGATAGTAAACTTTAGTACAACCCCTCTCTAGAGTCTTCCGTACGTTGGGTTCCCGCGTAATTGCTATGGTCTTGATAAGTTTTTTACCCACGTTAAACTCAGTGGCCTAATGTCTGATTGGCATAATAATACAGAAACTAAGTTTCTGGGTTAAATATATTTAATTTACAGTAATTTCGAAAGAAATAGTGAGTTTAAAAGACAGTCTGGATGGCCCAAAATATTATCCTTGCCATGTTGAGAAAACAAAGCAAGAGTTCAAGCCATAGCGTCCTACTCTGATAAACTACCTCCCTCTTCTGGTCTCTGGCTGGTGGAAGTCATCTGTTGACCTCACACCATGGTGCCATATTTGGCCGGACATCGCTCTTTTTTTGAAACGCCTTAGAGCAGATCTTTACACGAATAGCCAGAAGACTAAGGCTTTATTCTGGAAGAAGGCTTCGGCGTTGTGACCGACTACAACCTTCAGATATGTCGTTATAAGGAGAAGCTCTATTCCCTTTTGCCTTGGCCTGAATGTAATAAAAGTTTTTACGACTGATTGCATTTGTCTTCCTTTAGTTATCGTTATTGTTTAGCAAAGGATTCGGAAACCCTCCGCGCTTTTGCGCATGCGTCGGGCGGAGTTATTTTTTTATCAAAATAGGGGTAAAGTAAAGAATGGAAGGGTGATGTTTACATTTTACTGAGCGTGATCTAACAAAGAACTTCGGAAATGCGCTCATTTGACTCATTGCGTGACACCTTTTTTCAGTGTAAAATCGTCTAAAAGTGGTAGTTTCGAATTCCGTTGCTGAACAGTAGAGCACTCGACACCAATCAATTACTGTTCAACGACGGATTTCGAGGCTGCCACTTTTAGACGATTTTACACTGGAAAAAGGTGTCACGCAATGAGTCAAATGAGCGCATTTCCGAAGTTCTTTGTTAGATCACGCTTAGTAAAATGCAAACATCACCCTTCCATTCTTCACTTTCCCCCTATTTTGATGAAAATAACTCCGCCCGGCGCATGCGCAAAAGCGCGGATGGTTTCCGCATCCGTTGCTAAACAATAGACAGATAAACAAATAAAGCCAAAATTTAAAAAGGAAGGTAATACAAGCAATCCTAGAGTAATCTGAAGCAAACGAAAAGCGAAGAACAAAACAAGGAATCCATTCTAGTAAAATGTGAACATCACCCTTCCATTCTTCACTTCCCCCCTATTTTGATGAAAATAACTCCGCCCGGAGCATGCGCAAAAGCGCGGAGGATCTCCGAATCCGTTGCTAAACAATAACAAGTTGTAGTTCATTAGCATCGACTTTGACGTTGAATACAATTATTATGTAGAATTTTCATTATTGCTTTTATTTAACCACACTTTTACATGTTTGTAATGTGGGAAATGAAATTCAAGGAATAAATTTTAATGATATAATTCCTCTTATACATATGTATGCTATAGACATTGCTGCTTTTCAGATTGCGAACTAGATTTTTTGCATGATCATAGTGAAAAATTAACAACAACAATAAAAGCATTTAAGTCCCGGGAATCATCCTTGCGTTTGTAGTTGAGATGGAAAATAAAATATAGAAATAAAATATATTGAATAAAGTTCAATGATATAATTGTTTCTATAGAAATGTATAGAATAGACGCCGTTCTTTTTCAAATTGTAAACTATATTTTTTACATACTCACTACATATATTAATAAAAGAGAGAAAGAAACCTCTCGTATTGATTATTAAAGAAATCAGTAAATAAATGAAATTCCGTGAACCACATGTTTATGTTTCTAGCGGGAGAAAAAATAGCGGAGTTTAACATACGCGAGTGATTCTCCCCACATTAATTACAACAGATCCAGTTTCCATCCCATAAAGTGTAAAAAAAATATTTGCCATCTTAGAGGAATAATAATTATAAAAAAACCCCTTTGTACTCATTACAATGATTACGCTAATTAAGAATAAGATCAACAGTTAGGAATTCGCTGATAATTTTTTTAAATCGCATGGTTTCTCCCCTAAAGTATAACCTCATTTAATATGCATTTTTCATTTCTCTAATTAGATTCATTTTTCTTCATTGTGCTGCGGTTGAAATAATTCAAGAGCAACAAATACTTCCCTCTTGAAGTGTAAAACTGTAAATAAGCCTTAATTGGGAGTCTTCCTAATCGTCTGCTTAAACATCGGCGAAAAAGGATTTTTAAAAAATTAAAATGAAATTTCGAGTTGCTTCAGTGTTATTTATAGAGCATTCGGTACATAAATTTGAATTAAAATGAATGATGCATTTTGAAATGATTTTAGTTAAACAAAAAATCTGAGATAAAATTTGATAAAGAGTTAACATCAGTCGGATATCGAAGTCTTTGAAACAGTTAGCTATTATTTTTACCTTGTAAATTTCATTTAGGTCACAAATTTACAATTTTTTAAAATACATTATTAAAAGATGTTTTAATAATTAAAATGTTATAGAAGGAATGCTATTTTGAAGGAAAAAGTCTTTAAAACGTTACGTATATCAATAGAATTAAAATGGTGCGATTTATGCCGTTAATTTTGTGGAAGAATTTATAAAATTCGCAAAATATTTTCCAAATTACCCCAACATTTGTGGAAATGTTGTTAAATTTATTTGTTTTTCATGATTTTGCTTCATATCTTTGCGAAGTTTCAACAGTGTGTGGTATCAAGTGTTCATGAAAATTCAAGTCTAGTTCAGTTTGGATGGATTAACGTCCCGGTTTGGAACTACACGGGGGTTATTTTGGGGTGAATCTCGACGGCTTTGAAGCTAGTTAGACAATACCTGAGTTAACACTATCATCTTCAAACTTCCCCAAGACAATATAGACAGGATGTTTGACCTTCGACATATTTAAAGGGTACTAGGTCTGATGCACACACGGTGGCGCTTCCGTGGAATAGGGAATTGAACCTGGGCCTTCTGGTTCCAAAGTCGAGATGGAGCCTGTGAGGCCATCGCGGCCTCAGACGAAAATTCAAAGTTGATGGATAACAACAATATTTATAATAATTAAAATATTCTCAAAGCTTCAATAGCACTGAGAGATTGAACATTACAAAATACACCAGCGAGAACTCCAAGTAGTGTCTTGTAACAACACTGACACACAAAGACTAGTTAATCAGTGTCATAGAACCAGAAAGAGAAAAGTAATTCTCACCGAAAAACTTGTTTCTTCTTACTCAAACCACATTGTGATAATCTAACTTCAACAAAACGTAGTTTAGTTTAGTTAGATTAACGACCCTTCTGAAGCTACATGAGCAATAAATTGGGATGGACCTCGCAATTTTGCACTCCAATCATCCCAAGACCAGCCTGCAGTGATCCGCACTCCAAGCGGATTGTTGGATCCTTCTTATCCTGAATTTTGAACCCCAAGCATCCCAAGATTAGCCCGCCGTGAATCCGCACTCCAAGCGAATTGTTGGATCCAGGAAGGTGTAAAACGTTGAAATATATCAAAATCTCTGAGACCGATTCTTTGACAATTACAACACTTTCTCTTTTCATACTTCGTATAGGAGAAAGTAAAAAGCATCCGAAGAATAGTAATCTAAAAATAAACGGTATCATCTAAATATTAGGCAATTCCAGTAATGAAACTCGCAATCAGCCTTGCATTAGTACAAATCTGTTTTCGATTCTTGCGAACGACTGCGTCATCCAGAATGAAAAGACCAAGAAAACAACTCATATTAGCTTGAACGAAGACCTCCATCATCATCTCTCGGATAATGAACGACGATCCCTTGTGGATGGATTCATGAAGAACGTCTGAAGAAGAGCAATAAAAAGAAACTCGTCACCCACCTGATCCCTCGATAAGAGAGGGATTCTTTGGCGCTCCCCAGGGGTGCATCGGATTCTCTTCCTCCCTTCAAATCATCATTTTGGGCAATTCAGTTCTTTTAGAGAAGTGTACAATTAATTGGCATAATCATGGTTCATCAGAAACGGAGATACTTCATTAAAAAAATCTTCCTTACGGTCTTAGGAATATAAGCTGTTAAAAGTGTTTATTTCTTCGTTTCTTCTATGCACGGTATCCAACGAGAAAGTCTGGTAACCGCCAAAAAATTCACCCTCGAGATTTTGATGAATCTCCACGTTTTAGAACTCCTTGAGTCCGAGAAACACAATTTTGGAGTGATGTCTATCTGTTTGTCAACAAGATTAGTCATAAAACGGAATCACCCGGAAAGATGAAATTTGGTATGTACACTAAAATTGTAGATTTGTATCGAATTTTGGATGAAATCCGTCTTAGGGAAGTCTGTCTTTCTGTCCTTGTGTGCGTGTGCGAACACGCTAAGTCAAAAACACGAAGAGCTAGATGAATGGAAAGTGGTATCTGATTTTATCACCAGATTTGTAGATCTGTCTCAAATTTTGGATTAAATCCGCCAAACGATTGACTTCTGTCAGTTTGTCTAATTATAGGTATGTAAAAGAGATTACTCAAAAATGCAACAAGCCCTATACAAATGAAATTCGTTATGTGATCGTAACTCCAAAGTTGTATATCTGAGTCAAATTTTTCCAAGTAGGTGAAAGGGAAGAGATACTGTTCAGCAACGGATTCCTAGACGACCCACTTTTGGACGATTTTACACCGGAAAGGGGTGTCAGGCAATGAGCCATATGACCGCATTTCCGGAGTTCTTTGTTAGATCACGCTCAGTAAAATGCAAACATCACCCTTCCATTCTTCACTTTCCCCCTATTTTGATGAAAATAACTCCGCCCGGCGCATGTGCAAAAGCGCGGAGGGTTTCCGAATCCGTTGCTAAACAATAGACAGATAAACAAATAAAGCCAAAATTTAAAAAGGAAGGTAATACAAGCAATCCTAGAGTAATTTGAAGCAAACGAAAAGCGAAGAACAAAACAAGGAATCCATTCTAGTTCACTTTTTCAAGGGCTAAGAACTATTTCGAAATGGATTCAAAAGAATATTTGGGAAGTTTTCTGTAAGAAGCAAGTCATTAGGCTAATACGCAGCTTCTCATAGCCCGAATTTCCCAAAACAACGAAACCCAGGTAGCAATCCACAAGAACAAACATCAAAAGAAAAAGGAATACCATTAAAAACGCTAATAAGCCGTACAAAATATTAGACATTCCACAAGAACAAACATCAAAAGAAAAAGGAAATACCATTAAAAACGTTAATAAGCCGTACAAAATATTAGCCATTCTATACATACACATGCGCGATTCTACTGACTATGCTACGATAAGTAAGACGAAACGCGTCATATTGTGGAAGTATACGAGAAATTTGAGGGGAGAACATTGCAGCTGGCTTACTAAAGTCCCACTTAAATTCTGCTTATTCCCATTTCAGGGGCGCCTCAAATATGGGCATGAGAACCTGCCGTATAAGTAAGCAGAGTCTCACTTCCCGCTGGGATATAGTAGTAATGTTGCGGGACGAATTACCTCCTACAAGGGGTGGCAGCAATTGCAAAAATAACCGGCTTTCGGTTCTTCAGGTTTTCTCACCTCCGGTTTAACCTGGCGGTTATAACCGCTCAAAATAACCGGTTTTCGGTTCTTCAGGTTTTTTGATCTCCGTTTTAACCTGGCGGTTATAACCGCTCAAAATAACCGGTTTTCTGTTCTTCAGGTTTTTTCACCTCCGGTTTAACCTGGCGGTTATAACGGCTCAAAATAACAGACTTTTGGTTTTTCAGGTATTTTTCTTCTTCGGTTTAACCTGGCGGTTATAACCGCTCAAAATAAGCGGCTTTCGGTTTTTCAGGTTTTCTCACCTCCGGTTTAACCTGGCGGTTATAACCGCTCAAAATAACCGATTTTTGGTTTTTAAGGTTTTTTTCACCTTCGGTTTAACCTGACGGTTATAACCGCTCAAAATAACTGATTTTTTAAATAACTGGTTTTTGGTTCTTCAGGTTTTTTCACCTCCGGTTTAATCTGGCGGTTATAACCGCTCAAAATAACCGGTTTTCGATTCTTCAGGTTTTTTCACCTCCGGTTTAACCTGGCGGTTATAACCGCTCAAAATAACCGGTTTTCTGTTCTTCAGGTTTTTTCACCTCCGGTTTAACCTGGCGGTTATAACGGCTCAAAATAAGCGGCTTTCGGTTTTTCAGGTTTTCTCACCTCCTGGCGGTTATAACCGCTCAAAATAACCGGTTTTCGGTTCTTCAGGTTTTTTCACCTCCGGTTTAACCTGGGGGTTATAACCGCTTAAAATAACCGTTTTTTAAATAACCGGTTTTCGGTTTTTTTTTATAAAAAAACAAACGCCGTTTGTAGACAAAGTTTTTTTAATAATATTGTTTCTACAGGAAATCAATCCATTGGCCAATATTTATCTGTTCATAAAGACTCTTTCAGAAATCCGCCAATCAACCGACGCGACGCCTCGAGAAAGCGGTTGTCGCTGATTGGCCTAAGATGATGAAATTCAAAGCTTCATAACTTGGTAAATTTTAGTCTAATAGGACCTAAAATCGAGCCTATCTTCCGATCCGGTTTTTTGATTCGGTTATTGGATTTAAAAAATAACCGGTTATAACTGGGACAAAATAATAACCGAAAAAACCGGTAAACCAAAACAGAAAAAAACGGTTATCGGTTAAAACCGGTAGATTTCCCCCATCCCTACCTCCTACCGATGAAGGTTCATACCTCTGTCTGAGGAGTCGTCGCATGTGCTGCTCGTAATGAGGGCTATAATGCGGGAACCACAGTGTCCGATTAATTGTCGCGGGGGCCGGATCATTCATGTTTTCCCCGCACGCTACTTCTGGACGGGAGTAACTCTTTTATGGTTACTACAGTGAAATTAATTAATGCGATCGGTCCAAAACAAACGCAACTGCATACGCTGTCTAACAGCACGTTGTCTTATGCTGTGTAGCGAATTCTCGCTCTTTTTCCCACTTTAAAAATGCGTCAAGTGTCACATGGCTTGTGACACTTTCCGAGTGTCACATGTGTATGGATTTACTTCACTGCAAAGGAAAGCGAGCAGAAAAGCGTTACTTCTAATAACAATCTTTCCTGGTTGCAACGGTTCTCAAAATTGTAGAATTTCTTACCTGACTTTCCACATCTTTTTTAACCCTTAATGGCCCAGTGTTGTATTTAAGCAACATATCCAATTTTGTCTTCTAAAGTCTTAAGAATAAACTGAATCTCTAATGCCTGCTGTTGCCAATAGGATACATACCGAAATTTTTATTAAATCAATTTACAACATACTGATGGCAACCTGAGTGCTGATAAAAAAAATTTACCTTTTCAGCTTTATTCTTGAGAATAGCATATTGTATTCTGCAATGTTGAAGGAAATTCCTTATTCGGATTTATTAAAATTCATCTATGTGTGAAATCTTGAGAATAAGACTAAATCTCTAATGCTTGTTGTTGCCAATAGGATACATACTGAAATTTTTATTAAATTAATTTACAACATATTGATTGCAACTTGAGTGCTGATAAAAAAATTTAAATAAATAGATGTTTTTCATTTGAGGCTGCATCTTTTCAGCTTTGTACGCTTGAGAATAGCATATTATTCTGCAATGTCGAAGGAAATTCCTTATTCGTATTATTGTTTATTAAAATTCATCTATGTGTGACGTCACAGAATTTTACCAAGGAATTTTTTTCTGAAATAAAGCCCAGTGTTGTCAATTGGTAACAAACTGTTTTTAAGCCATAAACCATACTTAAAACAAAATAGGATTTTTAAAAGTATTTTTCCCATGTTTTTCTCAAGAAATGAAAGTTACAAAACACTTTAAAATCAATTTTTAAAAAATCGGGCTTTTAAGGGTTAATAGCACATCTTACCCCAGTGATTTTTATGTAATTTTTTTACTACCAGCAAATTTTGAATAGTTACTTTTTTTCATTTTATGTTACTTGCATGTATTTACCTAATTTCGAGTACGGACGTTTTATTTTTATATTATATTTATTTATTTTATTTTTATTTTTTTTATTTATTATATTTTTTTCTTATTTAATATTTAATAAGTAAGTTTTAATTTTGCGGAGCTTTTTGCCATTTCCTCATGTGTATGCAATCGCTTTGAAAGCCGCGCCCCTAAGGTTGAAAAGCACTGCATTACAGTATTTACAACAACGATATTTTAGTTAAAACAGTGGTATATTAGGATGAAACAGTGATATTCACCCATTAATAAAACAACCGTCGTGTTATTTCAAAAAATGGAGTGTTAATGTAGCGAAACCAAATCAATCACCCATTAATAGAAATTATTTTATGAATTTGGAAGATGAATTGTGGCTACGGTTTTGAAAAACAGATGGGTGATTGTGGCCGCCTTTTTAAGGATCCTACTATGGTTTGGATTGAGGTCGCTTTTCAATGGCTCTCAGCGTCACGTGACTTCGCTTACTTCTGAACGATGTCATAGGAGCGCGCTTAGTTTGGATTTCGATTTTTGTTTTATCTATTGCATCATGGAAAAACCAAAATTATCTTTTAATTACGATTATGTGGATATTTCTAAAGGGAATGATGAATTCAAGATAAAGATAATTTTGGATTCTCCATGATACTATAGATAAGACAAAAATCGAAATCCAAACTAGGCGCGCTCCTATGACATCATTCAGAAGCAAGCGAAGTCACGTGACGCTGAGAGCCAATGAAAAGCGACCTCAATCCAAAGGATCCGTAAATATGCGTTGTGGCCTAGTGCTAAGGTCGCAGCTTCAGAGCGATCTCACTGAATATCCGCCAGGTGTATGGGCTACATTTGCCATCTTATGTTAAAAGTCCTCATGTTTGTACGGCATGGAAATCTGGAGAATGGCTTGTCGGCTCAGATGTCGTTCCCTTGTTGCAAATTAATATCTCTGTCCTAGAATATTCTTCGTGTGGTTTCGAACCGGAAGTCGTTCAAATAAACCAAAACAATGCTTTAGTTTCACATAATACTACAACAAAGGGACAAAGTTAGTTTTGTCATTATAACATTTAAATAATTTAAGAGATGCCTATATTTTCTAGAGACTCAAAGCGTTTTAAGTTCAAATTCATGTGTCACTTCTCCAACCTAGTTCGTCGCGAACCACAAGCTAGACCCTTAACTCACCTTTAAATAGCAACCTGCTAAAGATAACGAATAACTCTACTGTCACTGGCCGTCGTCAACCCCGATTATCTCCACTCATGTCTCCCTCCTCCGTGTAGTTGTGTCAACACCCCTCTCTTCCCTTCTCGGAAACCGAAAACTCCTACCAGAAAACGAAAGAAGTTTCCGAATTAGCTGGAAGAGTCTTTCAACCCAAAGTCCCGAGCAAAAGTTTTCGCTTAATCATATTTGTCAGCTGATGAATGCGAGTCACGGGAAACAATTAAGTTAAGGAGAAAGAGTTTGCGTCCCAAGAATATCGAGTGATTATCGACAGAAGATCACACCTTGTTTGAGTTTCTGCTCGAGAGTTGACTCTCAGAACATAAAAAAAGCGCAATTTGTCAGAATCTTAATCTGATAGTGCTCCTCCGGAGTAATCTTGATGGGTCTGAGAATACTTTTTTAATCAATGTCTTCGGGAAATAAAATGTCATTGCACGTCAATCCACTCTCATTAATGCCCTGTAGACGCTTTGAAGACAATTAGAATAAGTTTTCATTATAACATTTTTATTGAATTGTTTTCGTATAATGCAATGTATGGTGTTTTAAATTTCTTCTATTTGCGACCCCGTTACAGACTGACAATTTTATTCCCTTATTCATTTGTAGATATGCGTAAGAAAGAAAGCAGTAAAACACTAATTGGGCTCAGTTATGCTCCCAGAAACAAATTCCAATTTACACATTTTCAGATATAGCTGTGTTGTCGCATGCGTGCTACTTGCAAAGTGGAATGGGATGTTGCGCATGCGCCCAACCGGTTAGTGACACTCGTGTATTTGGGAGAAATGAGTCAGCTTTAATAATTCATAAATGACGTGGGTAAAGGAACTCTCAATTGAAACCCACAAATTAAGAATTAAAAAGTATTCCGTGCACTGTAAATACTGTAACAAGTGTGTTGTATGGTGTTTTTGTGATGTAAAATATTATATAAAAAGAAGCAGTGCTGGATGGTCCGTCACTAACAAATTACATAACGAAATTATCAACAAGCTATTTTCGCAAAAAAGTTGAGAAAAGAATTAAAATGTTGTTCTGTTTCAAAATTAATCGATTAGTACTAATTTGTAAGTAATAATCTGTTGTAGAATAGATTGGAGTTATGTTGCCAACATTCTTCAAATTTTACAGAAGTAAAGTAGGCACTGTACCTTAGATGACATTTTAAGTGTGCGGTTCAGAAACATAATTGAGGAACAGACACTTAAGTTAAACACATGTTGAATGAAAAAGAAAAGTTATAATTACTTTATGCTTGCAGAAAGTGTTTCGTAGATTTACTTAGGACTATTAAAAATACTTATAGCAATTAATTTGTAAAATTGCTTAGAAAAATGCCAGAAGTAATTTACTAGAATAGAAAGAATTGTTTCACTTAATTTATACTTATTATTCAATTCATACACATCTACAGGGAAAAAATAGATTTACGAAATTTTTATAGATTTTGCATATTTGACCTAAATCCAAGCAGGGTGGATATTTAAAGTATATTATTTTTATTTCCAATTATAAAATGAAATAATTGAAAATGACTTAATTTTAGTCTTTTTCTTATCATTTTTCTTTAAAATGTAGGACGTTTGTTAGTTGTATATCTTCAGAATTTTTAACATCACATACCAAAACTTGATAGCTGTAAGATAAGACTATAAAGTTACAGAAACCCCGATCAGGTTGCTGCTGCAAATTGTCTAAAATCCGATTGCAAATAATTGAATGCAGGAAACATGACCAGAATTTGAAGTGCAACGAAGGACTTTGGCAAATATGTGAAGGTGAGTAATACACTGGACCGCCGTTTGCTATGTGCTTGAACTGGTATTGGAATTGCCAATGCAAACAGTTTTAGTTTATTGATTAATGGGTCGGAGTATGCAGTTCAACTCTCTACAGTCACTGAAATCACTGCTACATGTTTAGAGGACAGCAGTTATCGGAGATATCGTCTCTGTGTCACTTTTGTAGTCAGAATGCACCTGTTTGATTACATTCGTGCCTATTTCGTTTTTTTTCTATTGCTTCTAATTCTATGGCTATAATTAACCCCCTGAGGTCCAGATTGTTTTATTCATATACGTATACACCAGCGTTTAGTGTAAATTTGTATTTTCCTAGTCAGAAACGAATAACATATGACGTACACGTCTATAACATATGATGTAGTCGCCTACGATGACATTATGACGTACGCAGAGTACGTCATGGACCTGAAGGGGTTAGAGAGAGGAAAAATCTACATTGGTATTTGGTCCAGTACTTCATTTAATGGTATATTCTATTGTATAGTTTGTGTTACTTCATTGGTAATGTAAGCTGAGTTTTTTGTTTAAGGAGACATAAGATTCTTTAATTTCGAAAAAATGGGGGAAAACTGTGAAATTCGATACATTATATCTCTGAAACAATGCAATTGACAAACTCATTTTTACTTTCTCGTATACGAAGTATACAAAGAGAAAGTATTGTAATCGTCAAAAAATTCGAATTCGAGATTTTGACGAATCTCCACGTTTTAGACCTCCCTGAATCCGAAAAACACAATTTTGGAATTATGTCTGTCTGTCTGTGTGTGTGTGTCTGTCTGTGAACACGATAACTCGAAAACTATTAGAGATACGGGGATGAAACTTGGTATGTGGTCTTTAAACATAATTTGTAGGTTTCTATCAAATTTTGGACAAAATCCGTCAACGGGAGGTCTGTCTCTCTGCATGTCCGAAGTCATGCGAACGCTATAACTCAAAAACTTGAATAGCTATATGGATAAAATTTGGTACAAAGTTTTATAGTCATGAATGTAGGTCCGTATAAAATTTTGGGACAAGTCCGTCAACTGGTTGACTTTGCATATTTCATTTCTTCGCCATTGTACGAAGAAAAAGAAAGGCACGCGTTTTTACTGCTGCTCCCGTAATAAGTTCTGTTTTGGCTCAGTGCCAAATTCTTCTCGGAATCAAAGTGAATTAATTATGGAGTGTTTTCTTTTAATTTTTCTTTCACGCCGAAACATTTTCTCAATAAGAGTTGCATATTTGATTGTGGTTAGTTTTATTTTGTATATTTCGTAATGCATTTTTTTTTCTGAGTGGATTTTGCATTATCTTTACTCTGACAGAACGAAAGTAGTTGTTAAAAGTAAAGTTATAAAGTAACAAGCCAAAATTAGTGTCAATTGATTCATCAGTTCTGTTCTTCACGCTTTTTTAATTTCTTAAGCACTCTGCCAATGTGCCTGATATTTTCAACTACAACTATCGGTAGTAAATTTGTAACAATCAGATCGGAGGTATTGCTGGCAAGTTAAAAGGCTGCTTAGATGTATGCAAATCTTTTAGTAACTTACATCATATAATTGAAATTTGGTATGTGGTCTTCTAATTTATCCACGCGGTGGGAGGGAAAACAGCACCTTTTTGGGGAAGTATACGAGAAAGTTTAGGGGAGGCCACTCTCGCTGGTTTTCCTAGAAAAATATTAGTTCTTTCTCTTATAGTTCACACATTTTCAAACTTTTATATTCGTATCTATTTATTTGAGAGAGTAATAAATATGGGTATAATTTGTGAAGAAAAAATGAGATAGTCACCTTGTGCGCATGATTACGGATAAAATATTGGTCTAAACACAATATTTTGGGTATCCAAGTAATCCAAACAGTCTATTTAAGAAACCGAACCCCAATTTATTAAGATTTAAATTAAATTTCTTTTTTATATATCAATTTAAAATAAAATTGTTAAAATAGTTAACATTTCAACGTTTCTTACCCAAATAACTAATTTGGAGAAAATATGTACAAAAATTGTGGTAATACATATTCAGTAAAAAATTATTTAAAAATATTCAAAAGTTCTTGAGATATTGTGTGCGCAATATAAAAACAATACATTTTGAGATATAGAGCTTTATAGATATGCCCATTTTTAATGCTTACATTGAACAGCTGATACATTTTCCTTCATAAGTTTCATAATTATGGGAATTTTTTAACACGGAATGTTTTAAATTGTTAAAAAAAGACTGGGAAATTATATATATATTAGCGGTTCGTATAGATTTTACATACCCTGATGAGCATCTATACGCTTTTACCGTTTAACTACAGTCTCTCCATTTTATTTCAACATTTATTGATTTTCATGACATTGATATATATATATATATATATGATAAAATCGAAAAATTTCTATGTTTAACAGTCGTATGTCCCCTTAACACAAGTTTTTATACTGTGGGTTCGAAGCATTAACTGGAGCACGTATGTACAGTTTGGAGTAGTAGAAACATTAATAACTTCCTTTTCTTTCAGATTCATTAGCTTAGAAAGCAAAAAGAAGCATTCTTCATTTGTAACATTTCATTACATCCTCTAAATAACCTACTGAAATATTTCAAATATAAACAAATATCAGAAATCGGTTAAGCAGTTTGAAAATATTAACCTAAAATTCTACTCATTTACAAACTCTAAAATTCTGCTCTATGCCTAACTGGAAAGCGGCAGTAAGAATACACTGGTGGGCAAATGCTAAGTGTCATTTTTAAGATTTCGAAAAATTTGTGCTTAATAGGAGTACGATGGTTTGCAATCAGTTGAGGAGAATCGTGGGATATACACTGTCGGAACTCACATTTTACAGTAAAGATTTAGTCACGAGGGAATTTAGGGAGTCGACCAGAAAGTGAGGAAGACGAAAAGGTATTTTGGCCCACCCCGTTTCACATAAAGCTGATAATGATTTGAAATTTTCATCAATGGTTTTTTTTGATGTACATAATATTTACAAGCATTTTCGTAAAAATAGCAAGAATATTCGATGAGATATAAAGGTTTAAAAAAAATCCAAAATTTCCCCGCATGTTTTTTGCTTATAACAAGCAGAGTTTTCAAGCAAATTGTACAAAACTTACAGAATATTTGACAATATATAAAAAAAGTATTGTGTCAAAATTTGAATTAAATAATTTGAATATTAGAGAAAATATGAATACCTATAGTAAATATTTTTTACTGCGCATGAGCGAAAAGTAGAGTAATTTTTCTTTCATAACTTCAGAGCCAGATATATAGAGCAACTTATATAAAAATTCCAGTTCAATGCCGTCAATATTCAGAAAGATATCGGTATTACAGCTAGGTGAATTTCGGTACACTCTAAGAGAAGCTAAATGGTAAGTTTCCATGCACAAACTGAAAGTTATTAAACTTGAATCTTCAAACAGTAATATTAAATTTTATGAAAGTTGAATGCACTGAATACACATGCATACTAGTAAATTAAATACATAATTTAAATTGAATTTCGATGATAACTATTCAAGGATTCAAGTTTAATAAATTTCAGTTTTGTATGGACCCGTATCACTTTAGCTTCTCTTAAAGTGTGCGGAGAATCACATCGCTGCAATACCGATATCTTTCTGAATATTAACGGCATTGAACTGGAATTTTTACATAAGTTGCTCTATATATCTGGCTCTGAAGTTATAAAAAAATTACGCTACCTTTCGCTCATGCGTAGTAAAAAATTATTTAATACATGTATTCATATTTTCTTAATTATTCAAATTATTTAATTCAAATTTTGATACAATGCTTCCTTTACATATTGTCAAATATTCTGTAAGTTTCGTACAATTTGGTTTTAAACTCTGTATATTTTAAGCAAAAATCATGCGGAAAAATTTGGGATTTTTAAAACACTTTATATCTCCTCGAATATTCATGCTACTTTTACGAAAATACATGTAAATATTATGGACATCAAACAAAACCATTGACTAAAGTTTCAACTCATTATCAGCTTTCTGTGAAACGGTATGGGCCAAAATAACTTTTCATCTTCCTCACTTACTGGTCGACCCAAATGCCCTCGTGACCGAATCTTCACTGTAAGATGTGAGTTCGGACGATAGTATGCTCCACGATTCTCAGCAATTGATTGCGAACCATTGTATTCCTATTAAGTGCAAATTTCTCGAAATCTTAAAAATAGTCCTTAGCATTTGCCCACCAGTGTAATTACGCTTATTTAAAAATACTGAAATGAATACATGACGCAAAAATTGTATTTATCAATCACCATATTAAAAAGTTTTTAATTGATTTTATATGGCTCTCTTGAGTTACATCTTCTTATAAGACTGATGACTTTAAATGCAGTAAAACAATTCATGAAATCTGGAATACCGAATAAAAACGTGCAATAATATCAATACAGCCAATTCATTTTCGCGTGCGACAAGAACGTGAAAAAGCAGCATGACTCCCTCTAGAGTTAACACACTTTTAATTTTATATACATTCATTGGTGCTACGGCTGGTTACTGCACAGCTGGCCAAGTGGCTCGTGGCAATCAGTTTTGGAATGTCCAAATCGCTGACACTTGAAACATCCAAATGCATTATATATATAGGATTTTGCACCGATACAAAACTATCCTACTGTTGTAATTATTTTACTTCTGGATTTTTTTAAATATCACATTGCTTTAGCTTCTATCAAGTTATTTTAACTTCTACTTTTTGTACATTTGTTGAATCTGAAATTTTAAATCTGGTGTTTAATTTGGACATTGAATGTCTCGTTAAACAATTTCTCATTTACAAAATACTCTTGGCGAGAAAACAACAAATAAGATTTCCACGTGATACACGTCAAATGCGCGCAGACCCAATTTTGGGATATATTGCGATGAAAAAGCAGGTGCAGCATAGTTTAAGACAATAAACAGTTATATATTGAAAGAATGATGCGCACAGTTAAGATTTTCATGAATGTGACTTGACTCCCTCCATTTTCTGTAGTTATTTATTATTTTCATAAACATTGACACTTTTGTTCTCATAAATGACATTTTACCACTATCTTCAATTGCAAGTCTCACTTGTTGAAAAAGTTTACATAAGGCTATGTCAAATATACAGAGACACTCACTGGATACAGAGACATCATTACCTCTCCCACATGAAGTCAATACTAGGCTCATTGAATTATTCATGATGAGAGAGGGAGTAAGGCAAGAGCAAACACCTGTTATTAAGCTGACTTGGAAAAGTAACTTCAAAGCAGTATTTTTCCCAACGCCTCTGCCAAAACACCTTAATATATTCGAAACCACAGTTTTAATGGAAAAGCGGAGTTATCTGTGTTTTCAATGAATATGTGGAGGAGTTTAAAAACTGAAAGAGAAGGACACGAGTATATTTATTCTGGATTTTTTAATCTTTCAGGATTTGAGAGTGAAATGAATGTGTGTATACTCTGCTTTTATTTTCTTGTTTCGCAGCAACACGAAATTGCACTTAAAGATAGTTTGTATACCACACTTACATTTAACAGAATTATTGATTTTAAAGTTACTAGGTAGAATTTTAAGTTTTGCGATAAAGGTGTAAAATGCCAATTTCGTAAAGTGTCATCACATTATTGCAATGTGGAAACTAACAAGGATATTATCAAAACATTGTGGTTCTAATTTATTGAAATTTATTCATGCTTATATTGTAAAGAAAGGTTTAGTTTCCGTTTTAAGATAAAAATGATATGATATACCGTTATCTGCTACCTAATAAACTATTTATAAACGGTTTATCAGACGTTTTTGATTGTGTGTTAAGGAATCGATGCTATTATAAAAAAGATCCTATAACAGTTTTTATAATTATGCGCTTATTTTAATATTTGTTTGTTATCGATGCATTGAAAAGTTTCAGCCAGTTTTTATTATAAAATGCTTTACCCTACTAAGCATTTTCATAAATATATGTTGTATAATATCTTTATATAAAAACTAGGCGTTTATGCGTCTCTGTGTCATTAAACCGACAGTACTCAGAGCTATATATCGCTCGATCTAACAATCGGAAAAGTTCAATAACTGCATTTGCAGTGCAGTAATTATTTCAATGCAGCATGTTCCTCAACCATGTCATCTCTTAACTCGCTAAGCCAAGGTGTTTGTTTTTCCACGGTGTATACTACTACTGAGCAAGAAAGCGGTGGCTGTGTTTGTTTTTCCAAGATGTATACTAGTACTGAACATGAAAGCCGTGGGGGTGTTAGTTTTTCCAAGATGTATACTACTGCTGAGCAAGAAAGCCGTGGCGGTGTTAGTTTTTCCAAGATGTATACTACTACTGAGAATGAAAGTGGTGGACTCCTATTGTATGCTATTGACGTATTGTATATATTGATAACATACAAATATTAAATTAAGCGCATAATTATAAAGACTATTGCAGGATCTTTTTGTAATAACATCGATTCCTTACACACACGATTAAAAACTTCTGATAAACTGTATATAACAATTTATCAGATAGAAGATACAAGTTTACCTTAAACTATTATCTGCAAACAGAAAATATGCGTCGCTTTACTATAAAAGTAGAATAAATTTCAATAAATAGGAAACGTAATGTTTTGATAATATCCTTGCTATTTTCTACATCGCAATGAAGTCATTTTTTTAAACTTGAGTTTAAAAAAATTACTGTATTTGAATTTGGATTTGGAAAACATTTCATTTCTTACATACATTAATTGTTCATATATAGTAAAATGGTTATATTGCAATTTTATCTTTTGTAGAACAAAGCTTTTATAAAAAGTTACCAAAAATGATAGAAACTTTGCAATATATAGGCAGTATGCGAATATTCAAATTAAAATAACCGTGACTGAAATTGTTTCAGGATATGATTCTACACTATCTTCTATCAACTTTGCTAATTAATTTTATTAGTATTATTCTCATGGTATAAATTACGTAATTATTTTTCATTATTAAATTAGATTAATTATTTAGTATAGTTACCGCATTTATCAACGTTAAATAAATGCATTATAATCTATCTGCAACCTACAGTATATTTATACTGCATGAAAAGATGTGCTGGAGATTTTATCTGAGTTAGATAAATGCACTACCATCTGCAACCTGCAGTACGTTTATACTGCATGAATAAATGTGCTACAGCCTTTATCTACGTTAGATAAATGCGCTATCGTCTGCATGTAAATGCACTATCATTGCAGTTTAAATGTACTGCAACCTGCAGTACATTTATGCTGCATGAATAAATGTGTTGCAGCCTTTATCTGCGTTAGATAAATGCACTTTCATCTGAAACCTGCAGTACATTTATGCTGCATGAATAAATATGTTGCAGCCTATTTCTGAGTTAGATAAATGGACTATCATCTGTGGAACCTTAGTAAGTACCTGTATACCGCATGAATAAATGTGTTGTAATTGTTGAATAAATGTGTCTACTATCATCAGTTGTTCTGAATGAATAATTATGTTGCAGACTGTGATGCTGTCTTAAGCACATTTTTATATGCCATGCACTTCGCAAAAATGGATATTTTTCAGCGCATTGTGAAAGCAATTGAATTCACTATACAACTGTTAACATCAATAACATACAATAGGAGGCCTTCATGGTCAGTTGTAGCATACACCTTGAAAAAACCCCCCAAAACTCCGTGGTTAAGAGATGATACGGTTGAGGAACATGAATAGGAGGAAAAATGTTACGGTTCTGTCCTCTTACTGTGCTTTTAATCAGCATAATTCAAAAACTGATAGACCTATGTGCACTTAAGCAATGAATCGGTCGTAAAGGTATGGCTGCTGAAGGTTTTCCTTCAAGTGATACTCAAATATGGTCCAATTTCATCTGAAATTTCTCCAAGAAGGCAACCTACCCACAATACATAGTAGCCGAAACACAAATGTGGACCGATTTCCACTGAAAATTCTTTAAAGAAGCAACCCACCCCGTATATAGTAGCTATTTCATGTGCTACAGCTCGTTTTGATCATCAGAAGATGCCACAATTCCTCTTTGTTATGAATCATGGGCTTGGCTACATATGCTTGTTTCCATCATCAGAAGATGCCACAATTCCTCTTTGTGATGAATCATAGGCTTGGCTAAATATGCTTGAGCAAGCGCGATTAGAATCTATCAAGATGAAAATCTATACAGAATAGATTGTATTTTGAGGATAAAATTATCTTTCGAACTTATTCGTATTAAATGTACCCCACCTCATTTTCCCCAACAAACTTAAAAATGGTTGTTTATAACTTGTAATAAATGCAGACATAGAAGGACGCAAATCATGCGGCGAACTTATCATCAGAACTAACCCAACAACTTTCAAAAACTTATAGATTTCATAAAAACCCTCCAATGTGTTCACGAGAATCCCAGAAATAATCTCATGCTGTTGTCGCACGAATTCCCCTGCAATAAAAAAATCAGATCCATCTTTTATGGTCCAAGGAAATCTGCATATGTTTTCGTTATATAAAAAATGCTTATCGTATTATTGGGGTCGCTTTCAACTGAAGGAACAGCTATTCATAAAGATGAGCGTGGGTATTTTCCAATTTAAGGCTTTGTGAAAAAGTCTCAGTTAATTGAAATTATCATCTTGAATTGAAATCTACTGTCCTGAAATTCGCAGTTCCATAATAATTAACCTAGGGTACAAAAAGTGATAAGAATGTTGAACGCACATGTCTGTTTTTGCAACACAAATAGTGAAATTGAACGGTACTATAGTTCTAAGAAATGTTAATGCAAAACTTCTTTTCAACATTTTTCACACACGACTTTATTTTAATCAAAAATATCTCATTTCGACCTCAAGACTGGGAAATAAATAAGAAATCTAAACAATTATTCAAGATCTGTGATGATAAAATTCAATTTAAATTGTTTATCGGGAATTTTAGAGAAATATTTTAAGTCAAGATGATTTTATGAGCAAATTTTGCTTAGAATATGTTACAGAAAAATTTTGATTTTATTTGAACAAAAGGATAAAACAATTTGAATTCAATTTTAAAATTTAATTGCTTAATAAATTATTTAGTATTATTATTTAATATTATTAATGGGAAAAGTGATAGACATAAAACTTTGATCTATTTTTTTAAAGAATTTAATTTGGAAAAAGAAAATAACTGAGACAAGAAATAAAATCATTCTGCAGTCTTTGGGAAGCAATATTCATTCAAAGGTGCCGTTTTGCTCACTTCCTTCATGGTTAGGTTCTCGGTTTGCTAGTTTGAAAAGATTTTCTTTATCCAAGTATATTTCTTACAATACCGCTATATTTAAATACAGGGTTCCAACTTATATCCGTTACACCCCCTTAACTTCTAAACGGTGACAGCTTAGGCCATAAAGTTGGTGTCTAGGTATGGTAAAAGGCTATGTGCTACTCGATGAGACAACTTACAACGCCATCTATTGGCAAATTTTGCAATTAGCGGTCGTATCTTGTAAACGGTGAAAGATACGAGAAAAAAGTCAATTAGTAAGATGTAGAGCGTCTTTGATTTAGTACAAAAAGATACATTTAACACATTAATACGAAGTGAACGTTTAAGTGCGAACGTTAAGTGCGAAATGAACGTTTAAAGTGCACATTTGTTTGTTCTCGATTTCCGAAACTGAGACGTCTCTAAACGGGTTAAAAGGAGAAAAAAAACAATTATTTATCACAATATACCTTTATTTTCGGTGTTCAAAGTGCTCTCCGTCATCTGCATTGCAGATTTGAGTCCTTGTTTAAATTTCACTTTGCACACGTTTTAGCATATAGTTGGCGCGCAAACACAAGCAACAGTAATGCGTCCTGCAATGTTGGCGGAAAGGTCCATACACCTGCAGCTAGTTATTTCCACAAGAAAAATATAATGGGGTCATTTTTTGCCAGAAAAATAACAATTTCTCCTTTTATTCGTGTCATATGACGTCGAAATTTCCGAAAATGCGAACAAACAAATGCGCATTTTACACGTTTAGTTCTTAGCATTATTGCACTCAAGGTGTCTTTTCGTACTAAATCGAAGACGTTGTACAATTTTGTAATTGACTTTTTCCCGTATCGTGTACCGTTTTAAAGATAGGACCGCTAATTCCAAAATTTGCCAATAGATGGCGTTGTAAGTTGCCTAATCGAGTAGCGCATAGCCTTTTTACTATACCTAGACACCAACTTTATGGCTTAAGCTGTCACCGTTTAGAAGTTAAGGGGGGGTGTAACGGTTATAAGTGGGAACCCTGTATAAAGATTAAAAACCAAATAAAATATGCAATTAACAATTCAAAAAAAATATATTACAATATCGGGTTACAAGAAGCTTCCTTTGACGAAAGTCAAGCTTCTTACAGAAAAAGAACAGTTTTTTTGAACACATGCCGAGCAGGTAACCCCTTGAAACCGCCTGCTTGGATGGATTTTTTAGTCTTTTGGTACAGTTTTTTCAAATTTAATTTCTTTGTCTTTCTGATCATTTGGAATGTTTTTGATATATTTAAATGTCAAAGTAGACATGCAGAGTCCTGTATGTACAGCAATAATTCTAATATTACATTATATTATAATATAAATTAATATATATAATAATAATGTATTATATTATTATTTGAAATAGAAAACTAATATAATAATATGTTATTATTTAAAATAATATGAATATATTATTATATAATAAAAACTTCGCAAAATATCGCGGCACATTTCCTTACGCAGTTTAAAATCCAAATTCAGATGTTATTTCCAGTCAAGGAAAAAGCATTGAATTCACATAACATAAAATATTATGATAATGCATGAAAATATTTCTGTGAAAGATGCAGGGGAAGAATAATTTTACATTCAGATTCGGTGGAGAAATATATTTATACAATGTAAGAAGTTGGTAAAGGCCCCGTGGAAGAACGTATCAGTCAACGCTTTGACGGATTTAGTCCCAAATTTGAGACACATTTATAGTTCTAGTAATAAAACCATGTGCCAAATTTTATTGCGTTTTTGAGTTATTGCGTCCACATACATATGGTCGGTAAGAGAGACCAACTTGACGTTTTTCCAAAATTTGATAGAAATCAACAATTTTGGTACAAAGACCGTGAGTCAAATTTTATCCTTCTAGCTCTTATTTGAGCAATCGTGTTCACAGGCAGACAAACAGCCAGTCAAACAAAATTCCAAAAATTGTTTTTTTTTCGGGCTCATGGAGGTGTAAAATGTGGAGATTGATCAAAATCATGAGGTCGAACTTTTTGTCGATTACAATACTTCCTCTTTGTAAACTTAGTGTACAAGAAAGTTATGAAAATCGATTGTTTAATTATTTAACCATTTTTTAAGTAAGTTTACCCATTTAATTAAGTAAGTTTACCCATTTAATTTAGTAAGTTTACCCATTTAATTTAGTAAGTTTACCCAATTAAGTAAATTTACCCATTTAAGTTTACCCAATTAAGTAAATTTGCCCATTTAAGTTTAC
>BGPR01004130.1:41898-53757 GCA_013235015.1 Araneus ventricosus | reverse complement strand
CAACCATTACATGTTACCGCACCAGTTGGATGGACCCACGAACAGACAGGAGGACAGGCAGTCAAGCCTTTGACGGATTTGATCCAGAATTTGATACAGATATACGATTTTGACTATACAACAATATGCTAAATTTCATCATTCTAACTCTTTACGGTTTTGAGCAACCATGCCCACATGCGCTCGGACAAACAAACTTCTCGCAGAGTGATTTCAAGTAAAATTTGATAGAAATATTCGATTGTGGTGTTAGCATACCCAAATTTCATCCGTCTAGCTCGAAGCGTTTTTCAGTTATCACGTTCACAGACAGACATGATTTCAAAAACGCTTATTTAGACTTGCTGTACTTTAGCTTTGTCATTAAATTGAGCAGAGAGTTGATAACATTCTGGCCTCTTAAGCGGGGTACAAGTGGAAGCAATCGGTCCAATCGGCTGAAATTCGGCCCTGAGTTTGGACAGATCTTGAAGTTCAAAATTTTGAGATTAGGAAGGTTGTAAGACTTATGAGGATTGGTTGTACTATAGCAGCGGCGTTAAAGCCCATTAGAGAATTTTGAAAAGTTTTCCTAATACATACTATTATTTATACTAAAGGTGAAGAGTCGTGGGGATTTGTGCTGAATAGATGAAAGGGAATACTCTGACTGGATATGTAGTCTAAATAGGTACTAAATGCATATATTGGAGCAGCAGTTGAACAGATTTGTATACTACAGATAATACTAGGTCACAATGATTAAATTAATCCAGGTTATCCACTCGTATTGTTCTGAGTTAAGGAATTCAAGAGGGAAACGTTTAGTTATTCAGGTCAAAACTGTCCCTTTGTTGTTGGAGATATATTTCCTGATAAGGCCTATTTTTGAGACCCATTCCTGAAATTTCATTCACTGACAACCAATTCAGATGTCAACATAAAATATTTTTGTCTTTTAATATGATTTAGCTTTCACTTTGGCAAGGGATCCAGACTGACTGAAATTAATTTAAATTCTATTTATGAACATTTGATTGAGGTAGAGCCCTAGACACACACATTTTTAAAACACTAGCATAATTATCGATATGCATTAAGACAATTACGTTGTAAAAGTCTTAATGTGTAAAAGAAAACAATGTATATAGTATAATGTATGCTTGAAAATTGATAAATAGGAACCTGGAACAGTGGCGTAGCGATGGTAAGTGGCCCTCGAATCATAATATGATTTTTTCGCCCCCCCGTCATCATCAGTGGCGTAGCATGCTTCATTATCAGGGCATGGTATTTTAATGCCCCCTCATCGTAATTGACTTCATGCGACTAGGTTCGGAACTTTTTCTTTTAAAAGCATACACAAAAAAAAACTTACAGCACTTAATAACAAATATAGGCTTAAATAGTCACAGTCAGAAGTAAAAATTTATATATCATCAGTAGTTTTTGAAAATAAATATTTTTTCAAGATTTTTAATAAAGATTTCAATGTTAAGAAAAACAGTATAATTGAAAAAAATATGGGACATATTTAATTTTAATTTCGCATGCCTACTTCTCAAACTATCTAGAATGTTATAGACCGCAAGATAAAATTTATTTTAATAAATAAGTATTTTATGAACATTCAAAGTTGGTGTCGTTGATTTTTCTCCAAAATTATCCAATATTTCGAACAGAAAGTGATTGTAGAATATGACTAAATAAAGCTATCATGAAATCTGCCGTCTATTACACCCTCAAAGGCGTTTTAGACCATGTCTACCAAATTTCAAAGAATTTTAATGAATTGTTTTAGAGATATCACGTTTTTCGAGGACAACTTTTAGATAAATTTTCATTTTTCAGAAAACGAATTTAAAAAATAACATTATTTGAAATAAACATCAAGAAATAAAATATTAAAAGAATCAGAATAAAAACAAAGAATATTTTAGAATCTCAAAAGTTGTGGCTTTATTTTTAAATCATAAAAAAAATTTTGAATTTTTCTTCGAAAATTGCTTTTTTCAACGTAGTCGGATACCTTAAAAAGTGAAATCAACGCATTCAAGTTTTATGAACACGACCAGTGGCTTAGCGAGGGTAAATTGAGCTGGATAAAAATATGATTTTTTTTTGTATCCCAGTTATCATCAATGGCCTTGCAAGCGTAAATGATGCCCGGTGCATGGTTTATTTTCAAACCTTTTCATTATATTTTGCTTTAAAAATAATATAAACTCAGCAATGTTCTGAATCTAGTCTTTAGCCCATAATCCCCCCTAACTTTGGCTCCAGGGGCATCAATACTCCACCCCTTACGCCCTGGTCAATATGCCTCTGACCAGAAAAGCTTTTTGGTGCCAAAATTTTATTTATTTATTTGGCATTATAACAGCCAAAAGTTAAAAAGTGCCTCATTTCTTTATAAAAAAAGATTTTTCAAATGATAACAATGTAAGCATAGCTTAGGACAGCGGTTCCCAATCTTTTTGGTTGCGCGGACTACCTGTTGTATAGAAAAAATTTGCGGCCCACTAATTAAATTTACAAGTAAAAAAATGCAAACACATATAGCACATTTATATATTATATGTATCCGGGGGGCACCGCGAGTACATGGATATGAGTTGTTACCGTATAAATAAGCAGGAACTGGCTTCCCATGGGGGTGTAGTAATGGTGGGGCTTTGGATATCTCGACCCGTGATAGTACGTACCTTCTTCGGGAGAGGTCGGGCCGTGGCCAGGTGATTGGCTACTAGAACTCCGGCCTCCGTACTCGAGCTAATGCTGGGGCTGTCATTCAGATGACCCGGATGCTTCGGCGAGGCGGACGCAGACCTAATTCTTGTGGTTGTGGCATATATTATATGAACTTATATGTCAGTAACTAGTAAAGCTTACTGTAAAAAGATTAAAAATATATTGCTTATTAAGCAAAAAAAAAAAAAAAATGACGATTCTTGAAGCTTCCCTGACTTCGATTCTTGACTAACATTCCACGGCCCACTGATACGCCATCCGAGGCCCATATGTGGTCTGTGGCCCATGGGTTGGGGACCGCTGGCTTAGGATGTTAGATGAAAAGAGCTTGCGCATGGTATTATGCAGTGTAAATTTTAATTACCTGTTTGGATGTCATGAGTAATTATGTTTGTCATATGACAATGACGTCATAAGAATTGATTCCACTGTTTTTATTGTAAACAAAATTATGGAAGTCCAATTAACAATATTCAACAAGAGATGTTGAATTTTGGATACTAAATAGCCAAACCTGCCTGTCCCAACAATTTGCGAATTAATTGAAAATCAAAAATATACTTTACGAATAAAGAAAATTAGTAATATTATAACAACAGATTACGTTAATTATATCTTGATAAAAATAAGAAAGATACACACAAAAAAATTGTTTTCAGCTGATTTCATCACTATAAGTGAGGAGTTTACATTTCCTGAAAATGTTTCTGTATTTTCTTTCTAGTCTGTACTTCATTCTCTTTGTTTTAAGGGACGATTCCAAATTGGCATTAATAATTTAATTTCTCTATCTCATTCAATGGAATTCGTATCAAAAAAGATTTCATATTCAGTAGAATTTGTGTTAGTAAGTGATTACTGACATAAATGCGAGAAGTAATACTTGTGTTTGGTCTAAAAATACCAAACAGTGCGGTTGAGCGGGATAGTTTAGTTTAACTATATTAACGTCCCATTCTGAAGCAACACGAGGGCTATTTTGGGACGGAGCTTGTAATTTCGAACCGCGGTCAGATGACGAGGACGACAACTGAGCTGGCACCCCTTCTCCAAACTTTCACACCACACCAGCGTTTTAAAAAATTTTATTTACCAATTCATTTTTTGTGTGTGTTATTCGGGTTTTGGTTCGATAATGTTTTGTCTGTGTCTGTTTTGAATGTGGTTTTAGTGTTGGAATTTTCATTTGTATTTGCGCTGCATCTCACATATTTTATTTTGTAAGTGGAATGCCATTAATAATTAAACTTAAGAATGCATTGTGGTGTTTGTTTCTCCCCGGCCATCGTTAATTTCTATTAGTATATAATTTTCACTTCATATGTTGTTGTCAGTATTGTCCCCTTGGTCAGGCGAACCCTTGTAATAGGAAACTTATATATATTCATATGTATTTAATTTACCCCATGTTACGGGGTGTAGTGTGTATATATGAAGGAAAATTTTTTATAAATGCATTTGGGGCTTGCGTCCTCCTGCTGCTGGTGGTGGGTTCTCTTCCCCTTCGACTCTTTTATGCCTTAAACCGAGTAGGGTATGTTGAGTCGAGGTGGGTTGTGTAACACCACACCAGCGGGAGGACGTTTGACCTCCTACGTATGATTTAACATGCAACACGACTGATATTCAGTGGAATCGGGTTTCGAAGCTGGAAACCCTTACCACTAGGCCACTCCGGCCTTGCGGCTGAGCGGGAACTTTACTACAGAGAGATATCTTTTACTTAAACGGCGGTGTCTAGCAAGAGCCTAGTGAAATACAATATGCTATACAGGCCCTAACTTCGCGAATTTTTCCGATACAGTAGACTCCGATTAATCAGTTCACCTTCGGGGCTTAAGAATTTTGATAACATTAACCGATCGATAACAATAACCGAATTAGGTAAAATCAACTATATTTTTATCACCTTAAGGGAAAAGAAACAAAAAGGAAAAAAAAAAAACACATACCTCATGACTATCTATAATTTATTTCAAAAATAACAATTAAAAATATTCATTAATTGTTGCTTGACGACAATTAGTCCTTAACAGTTCATTTATATATTGTTCGTACTCGTATTGTTTTTTAAAACTTGTTGAACGGTGCTGCACGCCGCGTTTTAAAATATCAAGTGCTTGCCTCATTTCGGCGTTCGTTGGAGGGTTTTCGTCAACACATTCGTCCACGTCGGAATCATCAACTTTTATTTCTTTGTCTTGCTGACAAATAGCTTGGCAAATTTCCAAGTCTGTTAGTGTGGCAGCTACTAGAATGTCCTCGTCAATGGACATTCACTCTTCATACGCTTCCTTTTGCATATCTTCAGGAGGTTCAATGAAAACTACCGACGGTCACGTCCCTGCCTGCTAAATGGACAACATTCAAAGGGAGGTCATGAAAAATAAACCCCGAAATTCTTGGAATGCGTGGGGGAAAGTGGTCCCCACATGTTTTCTTACAAGTGGAGCGAGAAATTCTACGAACGTCAATCGTTAAGGCTGGTTGAAAATGAGGGATCTGTCAATTCCCTACTTCAAAACTGATAACAATAAACGATATAGTGATCACACTAAGCGAATGTGAATAAGCTGGTTCGGGACCAGAGGTTTTTGATAATATAAAGCGAATTATAACATTAACCGCGATCACATTAAGCGGAGTCTACTGTATTTATAAAACAGCTGAATTTACCATTGTTTGAATTATATCCTTTTGAAAATTTTATAAATGAAGCCTACGATATATTTGATTTGAATTTTACTTCAGATCCACATGCAAGTACCGAAACAAACCAAATTAAACTATTTCTGACATTATCTCGTCATACTCGTTCTGCTATTTCTGACACAGCGCTGAAGATCAGTTTCCATGCGCAAGCGCAGAAATGCAGTTTTTACTTTCATGAGAAGAAGTTCCTCTTCCGCAGTTCTCCCAAAAAGTGTCATTTGGTTTGTCAAGGAATTCTGTCTGCAGCCATTTAGTCCTGAATTGACCAATTCCAGAAGGAATTCTGATTGCTGTTACAGGCAGACCAAAAAGCTGCTGCTCTTGGAACTTCAGATGGGAAATGTCGCCTTCCAAGCTTTTGATTTCGGAAAAACTTTTGACTTGAAAGCGAACAATGGAAACAAAATAGCGAAAATGGGCTCCATGCGTTGCGAACTGAAATTGAACAGGCAATGGAATCTAATTTTGGGTGTCTGAAATGAGAGCAATTTATGTTGGAATTTCAGCAACGCAAAATGGAGAACTGCGAAATGTTGTATCCAAAAATTTAAACGAGCAATAAAATCCAATCCTTTTTGTGCTATTTCGAATTTTCTAGATGATGCGCAAGGCTATTCGTATAGTAAAAACGCAATACTATGCTCCAAATAACGAACGATAACAAAGCAAAACTGCATAAGTTTCTTATTTCCTTCCAATAATAAAGGCTTATATTCTATTAACATATCAGGAATAAAACAGACGATAATTTTATTTTATTCAATAAATTGAGAAAAATTGTTCAAATAACTGAAATTAAAGAATATGTTCAGACTACAACGACGATTTTGGGAAATTTTCTAATAACATTTGTTACTTTATTGGCAGTGGAATCTCTTAATAATTTTAAATTGTTTGATTTTATTTCTAAGATAATTTTCCAACGCGTTAGAATAAGTCGAAATTTAAATTTTTGCCAAATCCTAGAATATTTGCGCATGAAATATTTGAATACGAACTTGCTTTCCCGCAAATCTGCAAATAATAACATATGATTTATTTTTAAAAATTAGGACTACTTTCAGTTATTCTAACTGTAATAAAAAAAATCAGTTTTTCTCGCTTCAAATCTTCAGAATTTTCAAATGCAAATTCTAAAAATATTCAGAATATAAGTTCGACTAAATAAAAAAAATGGCGCAGAAGAATTAAGATTGAAAAGTGAGTAGGTTTCAGGAGATACTGATTTTCTATAGCTATCCAATACATTTTTTGTTAATTAATCAAATTTTTCTCCTGTATCTGATGGCTTCAGCTGTAAAGTCTAATTTCATTTCGAAGAATCTCTTTTTTCCCCTACAAATTCGATTGAGATCCTAAGTCATCTGGCATATTTTTCTTCTATATTAAGTGTGAGCTGATTATTTAGAAAAAATAATTTTTAAGTTTTTTTTTCTGACGGGCCAAGCGGGAAAAATGGTCAGATTGTAATTTAGAGTAAGAGTTTTTTAAATCTAGAGTCATAGAAAGTAAGAATTCGTTTTAAAAATGACGAGAAAAGGATCCGAAGGAAAAATAATCCTTTCATATTGAGTAATAGCGTTAACTTCTTAACCAAATAAAATATTCCTGATAAAAGAACAGTTATTTCTATTCACTTTAAATGGGATATTTCGTTAGATGTTTGATATCCTTTATCTAAAAGAGTGACTGAATAAACCAGCTTGTATATACCAGCGGGAGTGTTCTTTCCTCGGCCTTTTTGTATACGTACACAATATGGTATAGTTTGTGTTAAGTTTTAGTTTAGTTATATTAATGTCCCGTTTTAAAGCAACACGAGGGCTATTTTGGGATGGACCTCTTAATTTTGAACCACAGTCAGACGTCCTCGGCAAGGACGACACCTGAGCCTGCATCCCTATTTATCCCTATCCCTTCCACCCCACACCAGAGGGAGGCCATTTGGTCCAATACGTATGATTTAACGTGCAACAGGCCCTATATACGGCGATTCTTCAGTCGAATTGGGTTTCGCACCTGGAACCCTCCGGCGCCGAGGCCATGGCTTTACCTGTAGGCCACCGCGGCCTCACAGTTTGTATAAGATCCGTCCCTGTATGCTAGCTCGACAAGGGTGACACATGATCTGGTACTCTCCTCCGCAACACACCAGAGGGAGGACGTTTGGCCCACTACGTATGATTTAACATGCAACAGGCCCTATATACGGCGAATCTTCAGTGGAATTGGGTTTCGCACCTGAAACCCTCCGGCGTCGAAGCCATGGCTTTATGTCTAGGCCACCGCGGTCTCACTGTTTGTATTAAGATCCGTACTTGTGTGCTAACTGCCGATGATTTTGTATGTTTTATGATTTTATTGTACTGTGCTGTGTTATTTTCTAGCTTTATGTTTTCCCTTTTTTTTATTATTTAATGTTGTTTAGTTATTTATCAAGAAATTATGGATAGGAAAGGAATATTGATTGTTAACATGACAACTTTTATAACTAGAATTGCTTCATCTTAGCATATGTTTTAAGAAGTAGCATATCTTGTATCGAATTATTGTACTTCGAATATGAACTAAACTGGTGTTCTTTGGAACTGCTAGTGGCCGAAATTTGTATGCCCGTAAGGGCAGGTTAAATTATCAATTATTATTATTATTGAGAGTTAGGGCAATCGAGCCCGCATTTGGTTTCATTGACTAATTGAGTACAAATCTGATACATTTTACGTTTCTGATAGAGATTTATAATTTGGATGCAAGTCCGCGTATCAAATTTCTTTTATCTAAGTTGCTGCATTTTTGAGTTATCATGTTCACATACCCACAAGTAGACTAACATACAGTCAAAACTTTGACAGATTTCGTCCAAAATTTAAAACACGTCTACAATTCCGGTGATAGAACCAAATGCCAAATTATTTTCATCCAGCTTGCTTCGTTTTCTATCTATCGTGTTCACATGCCAGCACGCACGCGGACGGACTGACAGACTGCCTGGTGATGATGGATTTCACCCAAAATTTCATAGAAATCTAAAAATTTAGTGTAGACAAGACTTAAATCCCAACGAAGCCACATTGGAAGCAGATGAGCTGCTATGAAGCCACCCCTCTAGCAAGAAGGCCCCATAGAAAATCATGAGCCGATGCCTAGACATCCAAAAAGACAAAAACCGTGGGCCAGCAGTTTGCTTTATCACATCAAGGTCCTCAGAGTGTCAATCAGAAAAATGTCACACATTTTTACACAGAATTAAGTGTAAAAAATCAAATACCCGATTTCAATCTGCTATCTCATTGCGTTTTTGAACACTTTTATGAAGCGTATAGAAATTTTGTGAAGCTTGCATTGTGGTAGATGGAAGGAATTTTGAACACCTTCTATGATGTAACCATGGATTTTTCCTTGATATGCATGATTAAGCTTGTTTTGTTAATAAAGTCATTTTAATACAGCTATCGACTTTTGTTTGAGTATCGGTCATGTTGTTGTAGCACCCCACGGTTTTACTTTTGAATACAACTTCCTAAGCGAAAGTTATTCGTCATGGTCTGACATGACGAGTTTGGTTATATTAACGTCCTGTTTTGAAGAAATACGAGGGCTACTTTGGGACGGACCTCGTAATTTTGAGCCGCGTACGACGAGGACGACACCTGAGCTGGCACCTCTTCTCTAAATTTCCGCACCACACCAACTGAAAAAGGTTTGGCCACTATGTATGATTCAACGTGCAAAAGGTCCATATACACGGCGGATCTTGAGTGGAATCGGGTTTTACACCTAGAAAGGTCAAACCTCTGGTCACAAAGCTGAAGCCTTACCACAAGACCACCGCAGCCTTATCTGAAAAAGATCAAGTTTGTAAACAACCTTTTGGGACAGCCTGCATATTCTTGCTTGATGCCTTTACTTGTAGATTTATCAAATACAATTATTATTTGGTTCACAAGGAACAATGGTATCTTAACAAAAACAACCCTAAAATTTCATTGCCAGGATGAAACTGGGTTAATGTTTCACACAAATGGATTCCAACAATTATGGAACAATGTTTGTAAAAATTTCAGAATGTTTGCATGATTTCATATTATAGAGACTTGCTTTATAACAAATTTTACTTTTAAGCCACTTGCAATTTTCAGAAAAAATAATAAAGCTCATCTTAGTAAGCATGTATCATGCGCAAACAATCTTATATCTGTGATTACCTAGTGAAAATTGTCACCTTCTTTCTAGTCCAGATTATGAATCATATGCATATAAAATGATGAAATGCGAAAAGTAGCGAATAATTAGATAGGATTTACACTGAAAAAGAATGATTGATTTCCATGTTTTAAAAGAAATCAAAAGCAATTTTTTTGCGAATCTGATCCTGAAAATTTTCAACGGAAAATACGAGTTCTAGAAATATTGATGAATATGCCTGGCGAAATTGAAGAATTGGATCAAAACTAAGATTAAGAAAGTAAGAATGTTTGTTGTCAAGAGATGCTAATTTTCTGAAAGAGAATCCGATAAATATTTTATCTAATCAATTTATTTAAATCTTATTTCTCTCTTGCGTCCAAATAAGCTTTCGCAATGAAGTCTAAATTCACTTTGAAAAACTTCCCGTTTTCTCCAAATTCAATTAAAATCCTAAGCCATCTGGGCAGGTTTTGTTGTTAATTAAGTGTAAGCTGCTAATTCATGGAAGCATTTTTTTCGAAGAAAGGAAAAAAGGCGGGAAAATGAATAGATTCTAATTTGGAATTTGTAGCTATAAAAAACGAAAGTATATATTAAGAAATAAGGGGAAATTAGCCGATGGAAAAATAATCCTTTAATTCTGAGTAATAGGGTTTTCCTCCGAATTCTCAGTTAAAAGAAATATGTCAGATAAAAGAAGTTGCTGTTCATTATTTTGTTTCTTTTTCGTATTTTCTCCTGCCAAATTTTTTATATCCTTTAACTAAAAGGCCTGAATTCGGGAAATTTTAGTATTATAGATAAAACAGGCGATGCATTAGGGTTAAGTTTGGAAAACACAGGAAACAAATGAAATTCCTTTAAAGGAATAAATATGAATAAAAAGAAAATGATGAAACGTAAATGTTTTAAACTACAAATGACGACTCTTTTGGAGAAGAAATTTTAATACAAGAAATTTTTGTAAACGAAACATCACAAAACCCGAATGTTTTTAAGAAAAAAATTGATAATTTCAAAATTCTTAAAAAAATGCGTTCAATGGCGATTTAATTTTTATTGAAAATAATTTTGGTAATTCAGCACACAAACAATGACAAAATTAAAAGTAAGTTTATCGTAATTTTTTTATATGTTAAATATTAGTATGACCTTCATGTCTTATAATAGAATTTTTTCAATTTTATTACACCAAGCGTATCTATATCGTACTTAATGAGGTATTGGAATCTGTGTATAAAGCTAATCCAGGAAAAATAATAATTATCTGGAGTTCATTTTTTCAATTAAGCTGTTGTTTTAGACTGTAAAATAAGTAACAACATGTATTCTCACGATTCCATTATTTTTTTTTATGTTAGTGTGGTTTTCTGCTAGAATAAATGTCTTCAGAAAGAAAAAAAGAATCTAATTAAAGACAAGCTTAGAGGAAAAAATTCTGTTATTAATTTCAAACTTTAACTTTTTGAAAAGACGCTATGCTTTAAAATTTTAAATAATTTTTATAAAAATAATTTTCATGTATATTATACGGATTTACCCATTTTTCAGTGTACTAATTTAATTTTTGTTCTTAAACAATACACATTTCCTTTTTTGTTTTCATTATTAATTTATTGTATTTTTTCAGAGCCTAGCTCCCTCTAAGAAAATGGGACCCATAAGTTAGAATTCACCGATGACTGCAATTTCATTTTTGGAATTTATGTATCTATCTTTTAAGACCAGCTCTTTCATGACAAGTTCGTATCGTTTAATTTAACTCCTTGGATACGGCTGAGACTCGTCATGCATTTGTTTTGCCTGAGTTACTGATGATGAGTCTAAACCGTCATTCAAACTTAGAAAATATTTAACCTTACAGCAGTCGCGCGTATGCAGATGAAACTTATATTGTGCATTGCATCACCTATTTATATCGTTTTCTATAAATTTAAATGTAATTTTTATATATATAATCTGTGTTAATATAGAGCTAATAATAAAAACATAATGCATAAGTAAAAGTTGCATTGAATTTTGTAAAAGAACACGATATAAATATGAAATACAAAGCACGAAATAAGTATCCCCTGCATACACGCGCCCTCTGGAAGGTTATCATGTGTATTCTTGTTCATGCAAGAGTAATTGGTATCAGTTGCAATAGAGTGTTTCGTTCAGTTCTTTAATAAACCTTGTTTGTGATACACTTCCCCATAATGTCAGTATTTTATGAAAGTGATAACG
>BGPR01004130.1:4068-29031 GCA_013235015.1 Araneus ventricosus | reverse complement strand
TCCAACAAGCTGGTTAATTGAAAATGATATTTGATCTAACGAATAATCCAAATGTTTATCGATTTTGTATTGTTACGAAAATCGTCCGGTGGGTTTAAGGTGAAAACAGTCCAACAAGCTGGATAATTGAAAATGACGCTTTATTTAACGAATAATCCAGAAACTCGAAGCTCAGGTCTCTCTAAAAGAACAGAACTTGCATAAATTAGCAACACAAACAGACAGCAAATCACTAATAACAATAATAACAGTACTTTCAATGCCGATCGGCGTCTATCAGCTTACCAGCTCGCACTGCGAACAAAACTCCAAAAAGATTCAAAGATCTTCAAACATATTCCAAAGACCTTTACAAACACGTTCAACAGGCGTTCCTATGTCTTAGCACCTCCAGGTTTTTATACCTTTTCCGACAGGACGTGACAATACATAGAATCATCTAGTACGTTCTCTATATCTATGTTCCTAACAGAGATAAGACGAAAGTTCTGGTATTTTTGAAGACCTACATTTTGTCGCCAAAGTCGGCTTTGGCTTCCATTCCCACGTATTCAATAAAACCTCTGTAAATGTCTCTTCCCAACCGTAAGACTAACATTGCTGGGAAGTGACATTCCAGGTTCGTAAAAGTATTATATAAACCGTCTGGTTTTAAAATGGACTTCTGCACCCTTACTTTTTAGTTCATTTTTGATTCGATAAAGGTAGTTGCATCGTTTAGTGTAAAACCTGAAATTCTGCCATTCACAGTCATGTTGTAGAAAAGCATCAAGGTTTCCGTATGTTGTTAAAAGTTGACTTCTGGACTGATGACACCTTTTTAAAATCAATTTTGCTGTCCATCGAGAGAGATCGTCCTGTGTCCAATCAACCGGTTCAGTCGCCGTACTGGCATCAGGCACGGGGACACAGAGCGGCGTTCTGTCCATCGGTAGATGGCCAATATACTTATTACAATATAAGAAAAAATATGCAATATAAAAAATGCTTGAACGACGACTTTTATGGAGAATTATAGCAAAAGAACAAAAACTAACGTTTAAAATGTATGAAAATTAATTAATTCTTTTCGTCATTTAAAACACACCAGCTCTATCTCCAGAGTGCTAATTGCAAGGAAATTAATGGGATCAGGGAATATGAATTTCTTTTGAGAAACATAAAAAAAATTTAAGATTGCCCCGTGAACCTATGACGACGAAGAGAATGATTATGACTAGTAAAATGCATGATATCAGAAAAATTATAAAATACATATCTCAAAAGAACACCATCCCTTTTCGCAAGAGATCCAAAGTACCCACAGGATCTTCAAGTGACCCTAAACAGGACTAAAATTTATTTCCTTTTTCTTACTCTTTAAATTTACCTACAAATAAACATATTTTGAATTTTATTTAATATTTCTGAATTTGTAATAATTTTTGCATGATTTTTTAAAAATCTCCATTTTAATTAAAATCAGTACTATTTCAAATTTAAATTTATTTGGAAATAAATACTATTTTACAGTGGGCTGCCGATATAATGTAGTCACTTTAAAATTTGCATGTTTTTTCGGATATCTCCAGAACATCTGCATGGATTTCCTTAGAATTTCGAACATGTAAAGATAAGGCTTGAACTCACATTTTGCAGTGAAGATTCGATCACGAGAGTATTTAAGGGACCGATCAGAAAGTTATAAAGACAAAAACAATTTCGACTCATCCCGTTTCAAAGAAAGCTGATAACGAGATGTAACTTTCATCAATACTTATATTTGATGTGCGTAATATTTGCAAGCATTTTCGTAAACATAGCACAAATATTCGTGAAGATATAAAGGTTTCTTAAAACAAATCCCGAATTTTCCCGCTTTTTGCTTGTAACTTGCAAAGTTTTAAACCAAATTGTATGATACTTACAGAATACGTGACAATAGGTAGGAGAAGCATTGTTTCAATATTTGAAGTAAATACTTTGAATATTAAAGGAAATATGAGTATTTTTAATAAATGATTTTTACTGCGCATGTGCGAAATGTAGCGTAATTTTACTTTCATGACATAAGACCCAGATATATAGGGCAACTTATATGAAAATTCCAGTTCAATACCATTAGTATTCAGAAAGATATCGGCATTGCAACTTGGTAAATTTCGGTACACTCTAAGAGAAGTATAGGACCGCCAAGTTATGATGCAAATAACTTAATCGACGGCTATAAACAGCATCTTTAATCACGTGAACAAAAGCGACTTCGGTGTCTAAAATAAAACAAGGAATGATTCGAAACTAAATTGCTGCACAACTGAGCATCTATTTGTAGTCACATTAATTCGATCTCGTCTGTTCACTTCTCTGTCTGTAGTTTTAACCGCAGAACCAGAAGAGACTTAATGCTGAGGGTTCTTGCACAAACTGATATTTTTTAAGCTTGAATCTTCTAACAGTAATATTGAATTTTATGAAAGTTGAATATACTGAATGCCTATGTATACTTATAAGTTAAATACATAATTTAAATTTCAGTTCGACGATTGCTATTAGAAGATTGAAGTTTAAAAAATATCCGTTTGTGCAAGAACCCTTATCATTAAACCTCTCTTAGAGTGTACCGAAATTCACCAAGTTGTAATGCCGATATCTTTCTGAACACTAATGGTATTGAACTGGAATTTTCATATAAGTTACCCTATATATTTGGCTCTGGTAACCATTGATGAAAGTTTCATCGCGCTATCAGGTTTCTTTGAAACGGGATGAGTCGATTTTTTTTTTGTCTTCATCACTTTCTGGCCGGTCCCCTAAATATTCTCGTGATCAAATCTTCACTGCAAAATGTGAGTTCAAGTCTATTCTTTACATCGAAATTCTAAGAAATTACATACCGATGTTCTGGAGATATCCGAAAAAACATGCAAATTTTAAAGCGTCCACATTATATTGGCAATTCACTGAAATTTCGCTGATATTCCAGGATTTATAATAATTTTTAGTGACTTTTTTGTTTTAAATCTGAATTTTACTTAAAAACAAATAACTATATAATTTTATTGTATTCTTTCAAATTTAAGTTTGCGAGAAAATAATAAATTTTTAATTTTATTTGAGTTTCCTTGATATTCCTGGCTTCTAATTATTTTCCCCTGGAATTTGTTTTCTTTTATAAATCTGAGTTTTACTTAAAAAACGAATATATTTAAAATTTTATTTGATTTCGAGTCTTTAAATTTAAATTTTCTCACAAATAAATACATTTTGAATTTTAGTAGGGCTTCATTGATGTTCCAGGCTTTCTAATAATTTATTCCCTGAAAATCTGAAAAGTTAATATTGTTTCATGTTAAAAAGGGGTTTATGCAGATGTTTTCAGAAATTAATAATTGTAATATTTTTTGGTTATTGTCAATAGATTTTTTTTACTGTGAAACATATTAGAAATATCTTGGACCCTAATTTCGATGCTGTTTAGAGCCTATTCGTTTTTTTCTTCACCTGCAAAATTTTAAAAATGTCGGAAGTTCTCTTTTAAAATCAACCGATTCATATACTGAAAGTGTTAAAGATGGAAAATATATCTTTACTGTCATTATATGAATTTAAAATTTGTCGTTTTTTCTAGTTGTTTTCATATACACCATATGACCAAAAGTATCCGGACACTTTCAGATTTTAACATTTTTTAGAATTTCTCCGTAAAGGATGAACTGACTGCCCTTAAACTTTGACCATGTAAACAATAGACTATATCTGACATTTTACAATGAAGATTCGGTCCTCAGGGCAATTAGGGGACCATCTACAAACTGATGAAGACAAAAACCTTTTTGGCTCACCCCGCTTCAAAAAATACTGCTAACAAGATGAAACTTTCAGAAATGGCTACGTTTAATGTGCATAATATTTACAGAAATTTTCGTTTTCAGAAATGGCTATGTTTAATGTGCATAATATTTACAGAAATTTTCGTTTTCAGAAATGGCTACGTTTAATGTGCATAATATTTACAGAAATTTTCTTTTTCAGAAATGGCTATGTTTAATGTGCATAATATTTACAGAAATTTTCGTAAACTCAGGACAAATATTTGGGAAGATATAAAGGCTTTCTTAAAAAATCCCAAATTTTACCGCCTATTTTTTGCTTATAACATGCAGAGTTTTTTTGTTATATTATACGAAACTTACAGAAAAAAAGACAATATGTTAGAGAAGTATTTTGAAAAAAATTGGAAAAAACTTTTTGAATATTACAGGAAATATGAGCATTTTTAGTAAATAATGTTTCACTGCACATGCGCGAAACATAGAGTAATTTTTCTTTCACTTGTAATATTTTAACGAATAAAAAATATATTGTGACAATATATATAGTTACATATCACATACAACTTGAGAGCAGATGTAGCTAACGTATACGTGTTTTGAATTAATAAAATGTTCTGTCAATATTGATATATGACATTTTCATATAACAGTGGCTGTACGAAGACACAATGACTCAGTGAAAGCGCAGAGATAATAATTGTATATTTATGTTATAAATATCACATCTTTAATGAAAATTTAGCACAAACTTGCACGATAAATAAGTTTCCTCGTTTAACGGAAAAAAGAAGAGCATTTCTGAATTTCCCCTAAGTAACGAAGGTAAGAATCAGTAAAAATATTTCCGAAATTCCAAAAATTTTGTAAGTGCATTTATCCATTTTTCAACTTCAACCTTTTAAAAGACCCAACCAACATCGATCTTTGACCAAACACTTACAAAATTCAAATCTTTTCGATACAGTAGTAAAGAGATATGATGTATCGATTAGAAAGACACTCTTCAAAACTGCATCAACTTTTAGAGGGAACAACGAATTAATTTTAATCTTATAGCTCACTCGTAACAGGAGGATTTCCCAGAAAAGAGAAAGGGTGGGAGGGCATAATCAATCACCCCCTTCCTCTTAAAATTAAGGAGGCATTATCCTAGCATAAATCTGCCGACATAGCTCTCAAATAAATGTCGTGCCGTCATTTCTCAAAGCAAAGATGCTGGTTTTCGAAGGTCGAATTAAGATGAGTAATTTATGACGGTCTTCGTTATACACTCACAACCGTAACCTTTTTGCGAATGAGCGTGATTTATATAGGGCGCTCTATTAGACTTGCCATAGGTTTCTACGGTATCCCCTTGTTTTAAAAGAGGAGAGGCGATCCATTACTTTAATGGTCCTATTTTAATTAAAATCTTTTGAAGAAAAGATTGCGACAGAGAGAGTTATTGAAGAGTGAAGGATTTGTATGTTGGAGAGGCAGATTCGGTAAGAAGAGGAATGAAGATATTGAATGGAATGATAGAGCATGCAGAATGCAGTGATTGATTCTCGTTTGTTGCTGTAATGCGGTTTGAAATTTAATCAAATAGTATGAATTTATAATGATAGAGCCGATCTTAAAAGATAGATATATATCAGAAATCAAAATGCAATAAGTACATTTATGAATATTAAGACGTAAAGATTTCACTTAGACTGACTTAAGACTTGAACCCTCTGAGCGCCCAATTATTTCGCACTTTTAGCTATTAGGTTAGAAAACTTAGCTATTAAAGGAAATGAATAGATCATTTTTGTATTTGATTATATCTTTGAAATCTTAAGAACATTTTATCCATGGTTGTTTAAGAAAATATACATATAAATACGAGCTATCTGCTTTTGAACTGAACATGAAAAACGTAAAAAGACGTTTGCGCCGCTCGAAGGGTTAAAATAGCACCCCCCCCCAAAAAAAATAAGAGAGAGAGAGAGAAGTATGTTGTTTCTGTACAAAAGTAAAATTTTATCTTTTAAGACAGATAAATGAATAAAAGCAACCCAAATGACATTAATTGCACATGCAATTAATGTTACAATTGGATCTTAATTGCACATGACATCACTGAATTTGAGTTTTTTCTCTTATTTTTAAATGCTTTTAACGGTTTGTGGTAACCAATATGACATATAGATGTACGGGATTACGTTTGGTTTCAATATATGTAATTTTTACAGCGAGGACATACTTTTCAAATATATAGAAAACACACAGGCAGTAAAGGGAAATTGAAGATTGTTTGCTATATAAACGTTCTTTCTTGTGCGGCAGAGTAATCGAATGTCGTAACTATTTATACTCTTTTTACATTAAATGTGTTAATTCTGAATCAAAAACTGGTTTCAGATTTATCCTGTCACATGCCCTTTTTTATTTAAGTATTTGTAATCGATAATATAATCAAAAATAACTATTAAAATTATCATAAACTTGAACAAATTTTATCTTTACACTTGGTAAGAGAAAGGCTTCACTGAAAAAAGCTATAATCTGATTTGGAGTAGTCTAGAAGATTTATACTACTTGGGTCATGTGTACCAGAATCTAATCCTCCTAAAATTGTAGAGATACGGTTTTCTGAAATAAATTCTAAGCCAAGTGGGCTTCTGAAGATTCTGATTGGGCGGATGTACAAAGCTCATTCCAGCCTTTGACATGAAATGAATTAAATGATATGGTGAGAAATTTACCAAAGAATGTTTATATATAACCCCTTAAGGATCGCATTAATAAGATGATCCCTCCTGTTTTGGAAAGGGGCAGTCATTTTCATTCATTTAAGAAGGCATAGGATACTTGAGATGCTTTTGGATTCTATGTAATTTTCGTGTCGTCTTATAAAGCTAGTTAATGATTAACTTTTAGTTTATAAGCCTAAAAATTCGATAATTCGATGCACGTCGATATGACGGGCGCAAGACTTAAGGGATTAAGAACTTTCAACTCTAAGGTAGAAAGAAAGGGACCCAGGAAAGTCTGGAACACAATCTTACAGATATCAAAATAAAGACAATGAACATTATTTTAATCGAGAATATCCTCTAGTACAGGGATAGGGAACCTGTGGCTTTAAGGCCGCATGTAGCCTTCTTGAGTTTCTTATGCCTTACCAGTAATTTACATTTTGCATTGAAATATATAATTGTCTGTAATATAATAATAATTACAGAACAATAATTCCTAAGATTGTGCTCGTGAGGCCTTTTGTCCAACTACGGAAATTTAATGATGCATTTCAGCACAAAAAGTTTCCCCATCCCTGCTCTAGTATATTCTACTTATATATGATACCTCGCAAGTTAAGTATGTTCAAAGCATAATGCAGATAAATTGGGACATTTTTCATTGGTAAAATGAATGTCCCTTGCTGCAAAATGGTGGCATTCTAACATCAATAAGAGATAATTATTTTCTTAATCTTAATAAGATATGAAAATGTTTATATAAATTATTGCTCAAAACACTAAATCAAAACGATCATTAGCGGATGATTTGCACTGATTTGGAGGTTTTATGTACGCTAGGACAACAAGGAAGTTGCCTAGAGTATATGAGGTTATAATCAAAAGTCTAGACTAGAGGAATGCAAAAGTCTAGACCTTAAGATTCACAGGAAGACACGAGAATGGCTTCAAAGTATCACAGTGGTGCGAAGAATATTTTAAGGAACAGTTTAGCAGAATCCGATAAAATTCTGCAGCGTCCTTAGCATATTCGGTTGGGATTAATGAAGCAATTTACAAAGGCACTGGACAAAAATGGCTGTAGTTTTTGGTGTATCAAACCAAAGAGTTCCCTGATCTCTGAGAGGCATTGTTATACATATCAAGAGTGTCACACCCATTTAACTTTGAAATCGTTGTTCATATTGCAGGAGGAAAAATGGCTTGACTTCACAGAATAGCGTAAAAAACTACTAAATTACAAAAAAGAAAATACAGAAGAAACGGAAGAAATAAACAATAATGTTAACAATATAACTTTTGCACGCAACGCAGCAGCATCCAGTAATTGCTTCAACAATATTGTCCATAATCAACTAATCAATAAAGATAAAAACAAACTATAAAAATCATGTTTCAATAAAAATTATAATACATTAAGATTAAACAAATAAAATGGAAAAAATGGTAGAGAACTCGAATGGCGAACTTTTTCAAAGTGCCACCCGCCATCGGAATTCTAGTATGGATAAATTTTCTGTCAAGGGAATGACTTAACAGTCAGATAATATTCCCTCTGTGGCCTGAATTTATCCAATAACTGAAACAAGGAAAAAACCTTTTGTAAACAAGAAAAACTTCAGAAAGTTTTCTTTACCAAATCCAATACATAAAAAGAAGATAAAATTAATCTTACCTCTGCCAAATTGCAAAACCAAGTCCATTCAAGCAATTCAGAGACAAAGGAAATAAAGGCTCTAAGCTAGTGAACCTAGTCCTAGGGCCTAAATGCAAAGTTTAATTTTTAATATCTTTTGTTAAATTATTTAACTTGTACGTGACAAAAACTGCCGTAGATAGATGTTATATGACATGTGCACTGTGTAGTTCCATTTGTCATGTGACTATGTCGCCGTATGATTTACCTCATAGAATAGAATTTAATTTATTAAGTTAAGCTCACATTAAAATAGTACAACGAAGACCATATACGAGGCGTGTCCGGAAAGTAAGTATTGTTTCGTTCTACCGCCACCGCAGCGCTAGTATCGCAGTTCAGCGCATGTGCACACGTGTCTCTGGTTGATTGTCTGTCCACTGACTCCATTACAGTCGGATTGTGTTGTGTTTATGTTACCGCTAAAGCTCGAAAGCCGTTAATGTGCACATTATATAGCTAATCTTCAGATTAACTGATTTGCTCCGTTAAGTGCCGGATCAAGAGTTTTCCGCATTTTACCTAGGTAATATGCACATTAGCGGCTACCGTATCGTTAAAGTTCAAAAGTTTGTTTCTCTCATTTCCTTTTCCTACACCTTCCCCCTCTCCTTCCACTTTTAGTTATAGTTTTTTAATTCATCGATGATTTATTCTATCCACTAATTTGTTGATAGTTTGATTGTATTAACTTGATTCTTTAGATTTCGAAAAATAAATAAATGACATTATATTAATTTAAGCGTACGGAAACGTTGCTTTTGTTCCAGCAAATTTCTTATTTTCACTTTAACGAGTACCTAGTAGGTAATGTGCAGATTATCTAGGTAATTTGCAGATTATTTAGGTAATTTGTGAAATGAAAACAATTTTCGGCACTTTAACGGATCCCCCTAGTTAATCTGCAGATTAGCTAGGTAATGTGCACATTAACTGATTTCTGCACTATTTACATTTGTTAGTGAGCGTTCAAAATGTTTAAGACGATTGCCGATCCCGCCGACTGTGAAGTGCTTTCTGTAATACGGTTTTTGAACGCAAAGAATGTTAAGCCACCTTTAATTCATCGTCAACTTGTAGAGATTTATTTTAAAAAACATCTAATGACTGATGGAATGGTTAGAAAGTGGGTTCGACAATTCAATGATGGACGCACCAATGTTCATGATGAAGTCTTGAGTAGACACGGGCTAATATTTAAAACACTTTTAAATTTTAAGGTATGGAAATAAAAAAATGTTGTAGTTATCTTTGTGCTCAAAATATTCTTTGTCTATAATTTTCTCAAAATAAAATTACCATCCAGCATAATTGCCGAGAAATCGAAGAACAACTATAAAACTGTTTAAGCTATCATTTTTTATTCACAACATTAATAATCTCTTATGCTGCTTGTATTTTAATTTTTTCTTAGGTCCGTGGAGTTTGTTCAAAGGGAAGATCGTCATTTGCGGCTTAAGGCATTAAAATTTTATATGTCCTTTTAACTATTCCTTCAACTATTTATCTCATTAAAGAAAGCTGAATTATTTTTCTTTAATTCCTACTATTTATTGTCGAATGGTTATAGCATTACGTATATTTCAATCAAGTCTTTTCGATTTCAGTCTACTTAGTTAAAAGATATAAAAAGCGCCATGAAAGAAAATACGGGAATAAATCAGAATAATAAACATTTTTTATCAGGCATATTTCTTCTAATTAAGAATTTGGGAGAAAACACTCTTACTCAGAATTAAAGGATTATTTTTCCATCGGCACTTTTCTCCCTGTTTCTCAATACAAACTTTCGGGTTTTTTAAATAATTTTTTGGAAGATTAAAATGTTCATTCTAAATTAGAATCTATTCATTTCCCTTTTTTTTCTCCCTCAGAAAAAAAATTCTAATAAATTATCAGCTTACACTTGATTAAGATCCTAACCTGCTAAGATTGTTTAGGATTTCAATCGAATTTAGAGGAAAAGGAAGGTTTTGTGAAATGAATTTAGTTTTAATTGCAGAAGCATATTCGGAATGAAGCTGGATTTAAATAAGTTGTAAGCAAAAAACAAATATATTGGATATACATTTGGAAAATTTGCATATCATGACAACTCACATTTTTATTTACTTTATTACATTTTTCATACTAGTTCAGACCCGATTTCTCTATTTCGTCATGCATATTTTTGAATTATCCAAGAACGCTCGTTTTTGTTTGGAAATGTTTTAGGGTTGGAGTCAAGAAAAGAATTGTTTCCGAATACGTTTGAAACAGCGAGAGTAATCAATCTTTTTCAAAATAAATCCTGAATAATTACACAGGCCTGCAAACAAATACTTTTTGAAAATTGTTTTAATTTTGATGACTGATTTTTGTGTTATTTTTAGTGCAGATTCTAAAAATGAAATCCATTTATTTCTATCACATAAGGATTTTTTATAAAGTGATTGCATATTTTGAAGGAAACAGTTGAAATCGCGAAATTTTGACAATTCATTTAAATTGCATTAATTCATAAATCCATATAAATTACATTTATATCCTAGTTCAAGTAATTGTTAAGTATTGGTAGTAGGTTACAAGTCCTTATAGTAACGTGTTTTCTTTACCTCAAAATCTCTTTTGTCACTTTTTCTCTTGTGAACTTTGCAGGGATTGTCTCTTTGTGGCATCCAGCAGTAGTCCGCTATCATGCTGACATTCCATTTTCCTTGATAGCCTCTCCATTTCCTTTATATCTTGGTGAAATCTTTCACCTTGTCCCTCACTAACTGCACCTAAATTTTTAGGAAAATAGTCGAGGTGCGAATCGATAAAATGAACTTTTAAGCTCATACTACAGTCTAAAATCGTGAAATTTTTTATCATCTCTTCTACAATATATTTGTAGTTTGGGTCCTTTTTGTTTCCAAGAAAGCTAGTAAAAACTAGTTTGAAAGATTCCCAGGCTTTTCTTTCGTTTGTTTCCATTTTAGTCTCAAAATTTTCATTTTTCATAATTTTCCTGTTATCTGGTCCTACAAACACACCTTCCTTCAGTTTTGTTTCGGATAAACCCGGGAACTGGTCACAAAGGTATTTGAAGCATTCACCTTCTTTTGGTAAAGCCTTGACAAATTGTTTCATAAGACCTAATTTTATGTGAAGCGGTGGAAGTAACACTTTTTTGGCAAGCAGGAGAGGTAACTGGTTTTAACTGGTTTCCTCTGTCTTTAATATTGTGTTTAATAGGCAATTTACCGATTCAGAGGAATATTCTGGATTGAAATTGTTTCTTCTTTCTTGTTTGGTAATTTAATCCATCAATTTACAATTTTAAGTCCATAAGAATGTTTATCGAACTCATATAAATTATAAATAATACTTTGTAGGTCCGAAATATACTAAATACGTAAAAAATAGATTACGATTTGTGATGAAACTGTACGTGATGGAATTTTTTCATTATTTTTCCAGTAATCAGCATCCAAAAAACTATGAAATACACCACTTGCTTTACCGGCAATTTTTTTATTGTAGACCTGTGTTATTTGTTCCTTTTCAGAAAGGAAATTTCTTTTTTAACCATTTTATTCGCAAATACTTTTGCATCTTGACTAGAATCTACACTTTAGGGCTTTCGACATCATTTACAAGTTTTGAAGCAAAAAATCAATGAAGAGGCCTACAAACAAAGAATCAGTTATAATATCACAAAATAAAATAGAATACCATTTTGTGTATCCCCGAATTTAAGTAGAAGAATTTTATTTTCGAGTATGCGAATTATAGGAAGATAAAATCAATCGTCAAAACATTCGACCTAGAGGTTTTGATGAATCTTCACGTTTCAGATCTCTCCGAGTTCGAAAAGCCAATTTTGGAATCATGTTTGTCCGTTTACTGAAAGGATAGCTCAAAATTATTACGAGTTTAAAAGATGGAATTTTGAATGTGATCTTAACTTCATAACTGTAGATGTCTTTCAAATTTAGACGAACTCCGTGAGAAGGAAGTCTGTTTGTCCGCCCGTATACATATGAACCTAATAACTCAAAACCACAACGAACAAGATGGATGGAATTTGACTTATCTCTACTAATAATATGGGAGAACGTTTGTGTGTGTTGGCGCTCTACAGGGCAAACCGCTTGACCTAGAGCTACTTGATTTGGCACAAACATACTTTATAAGATGTGCACCTCAGAGCCGTTTTCTGCAATTTGAATTAGGAATTTAATTAATAGTTTTATAATTAGAAGATTTTGCATGAGATCCATCATTGGATTGACTGTGTGTTGGCATGTCTATTAGTGAGTTTGTGAACACAATAACTTGAAAACGATGCAAGATAGATAAATAAAAGTTATCTATCTTGTAGTCTTGGTGTGAAAATTGCAGACGGTCATCAAAGTTTGGATACAATTGATCAAAAGGAAGTCCAAAATGATTGCTGGCCTTTCTTCATTATATTACGAAATTAAACATAAAACATACACATAACATACGATTATTTTGAATCATTCCATATTGTGAATATATATGAGAAAGTTGAGTTCCCGTTGGTTAAAATATATCGTTGTTTCATGTTAATAAAAAAAGCGAAGACATACAGATATATCTACTAATAATAAAGGAGAATGTGTGTGTTGGCGCTCTACAGGGCAGATCTCTGGAGTTAGAGCTACGAAATTTGGCACGAACATTCTTTGAAGGGTGGGAATGTGCACCTCGGAGACGTTTTTTTGAAATTTTAATTAATTAAAAAGTAAGTGAAATTTTGGCGTTTTTTCTTAATAACTTTCGAAAATATTATAACACAGAAATCATTTTTACACCATATGAAAGCGCAAAACATTATCGTTTTTCAATGATATCAATAAAGTTGTCGTACAATTTTTTCTCTAATTTTAATAACTTTTAAAATATTTTTTGGCATAATTTACAACAATACTTTTCATTGTTGCAACGCATTTCAAACCATTTTCATTGTTTAAACAAGTATTTAATCGCGTGTTTCTCTTCCTTTGTTTCAAGCGTAGAAAATATCCTTTGAATTTTATTCCCTTCTTTTATTTGATATATTTTTCTGTAAATGAAGTCCTCAACATGGTAAGTATCTAATGAAATAATCCAGTAAACTGAAAGATTATCGTTGCTATGCCTTAATTCTTTTTATCAGCGTGTTTTAAGCCAATTAGCATGCCACTGGACGTAAAATGTCCCGCGCCAATTTAATGTTGAAATCAAATGCGTAGTTTACGTTAATGTAGACAAGGAACAGAACAAGTGCAAGGTTACGAAAAGGATGCGAGTTAAATGTATATAGCTATTTGAATTTTAAAACTATTTTCTTAAGGGAATCATGAATACAAAATTATGCATAAGAGATTCAGTTGAAATTTTATTTCCGGCGATCAAGCTGGTCGCCGAAGGCGGCTAGTATGACTATAAAGAAACTTAACAATGAAGACAGGAAAAAGCAACAACCTTTGAGTCTTCATTACTTGAAGCAAAAATCAATCAACATTACATGCGATCTAAATTACCGAATTGTTTTAAAAGGCACCAGAAAATACAGGATAACAAAGATTAAAATTTTTACTGCTGAAAAGGAAGTAGTGTCTGCCTAGCATTTATCCGTAAACTTCAATCTGGAGGTTTGCTTAAAGAGGTAGCATCTCTCCCAGGAAACAATTAGACTGAAAGCTTCTGTAATTATCTTAGTGGTTGTTGGTGTTCATGGAACACGAAACTCATCGTAAGAGATTGTTTTTGTCGGGGAATCGTTAAATATTCCTTTGTAGAAAATAACTGATGAGTTAAAAAGTCAAGGCATGTACGGACGCGGCAGAGAAAAGGTCACTTTAAAAAACAGTTTTTAAATATAAACGCTACTAGTGTAGTAAAATGTTGCATTTTTTTATTTTTATAATTATCTCCTTTTTGGTATTTTATCTTTATATTAGACAGGCAACCGGAAGATCTGAATTATCCTCGTCAACGCTGTAGCACCCGGGGTACTGAATGGCAGTTATGACAGCTCGAGTGTCTCGGCCGGAGTCCTAGTCACCCATCAGAGGGCCACGGTCCGACCCCTCCCGAAGGAGGCACGCACTATAACTTGTGGATGGACTTGGGACCCCTCCGTTATTGTACCCCCAGAGGAAGCGAGTTTCTTTTTACTTATCCGGCATCAACTCATCCGTCTACTCGAGGTGCCCCGGGGAAAATTGCTGTATTTGCACCATAACTTAGATTGGAACGGCATAGCAACTTCTAGGCTATTAAATAACTAGGCCATAAAATAGGCAATTTATGTTGCAACGATCGAAGTGTGGTTTAAGGTACCAAAATTTAGAGACAGAGCTTATTGGTTGTAGTTGCAGAACAATTGTTTACATTTTGATATCATTAATTAAACATTTTAACAAAAGACTAATTGCCCTGACGCTATTTCAAATTTGAAAAATATGTTATTCTATCCCCAAGCAGGAAACTTGTTTGGCTACAATTTTCTGGAGTAATTTTATTTTAATGAATAGATTTTTTTTTTGCTGTTGTTTAAAATTCGCTTAGATTGGAAGACAAATAATTGCCTCAGTTTGATTCTTAAGTCGATAGGACTATTGTCTTGAATTAGAATTAGTTTTCTCTGTCAAAATACGTAATTAAAACTTTTAAATATGAGATCTTGTTTTGGCTAATTTCATGTCAGTACCTTGTTAAAATTTAAAGGAATAATTATGTTTCAACATATAATTCTTTTTGATATACTTGACATTATTGCTGCTTTCTGAAGGAATAAAACAACCGAAAAAAGTCGGTATAAGAGAAGTTCCGTTCATAAATGATTAATAACTTCAAATTCTACTGAAAATTCATTCTTCTCTAAATTTAAACACAAGTCAATGTTAAAGAATGCCACAACTGAAATTTTCTGTATGATTTATAATTATCATTTTTTTTAAAATTCTAAATCTCTTAAAATTTTAGGCGAATATTCTTTTTTATGCCCAAATGGCTTCTTAACATATTCTAAGAACAAAATCTTCTGGATGGAATATTTTGGAAGTTTAATATTTTAGGATTTTTTAAAAAGGAATCTGACTAGGATTACCAAATTTTAAAAGTTTTCATTCATTAACAGAAGAATATTTATTGATATTTTGAGCCTCAATATTATGATAATAGTAAAAATAAAAACGATATATAAGTTTCATCTTTGTAATTTCGTTTGACTGATTACAGATAACGAATTAGCGAGAACTTTTAGAATAGATGTACTAATTACTCCACAAATTGCAAGATTTAAGAATAATTAAAACATGCTCAATGTTGGTTCGTATTAGAATCTATCGAATTTTATAAGAGTATTCTATATAATTTAATAATAAACGCAGTGCAGACTTTTAATGAATTGTTGTTTCATATAGAGAAACCTGAAAAAAATTACTATACTGCTTATTTCGTAAGATCAAATGCCGTTAAACACATCTTACAATGATTGGAAATCAAAGTATAAGTGTGTTACTATCAGCGTTTGGAATTAAAAGTTGTTCTCTTCTATCTTGATCCGTTAATATCATGATTATCTTGATACAATGATTTGGAAATCAAGGTATGAGAGTGTTACAATTATCATTTGGTATTAAAAGTTTTTCTTTTTTATCTTCATCAATCAATATCATGATTATCTTGATAAAAATGCTTGGATATTGAGCATGAGAGTATTACAATTATCGTTTGGAATTAGAAGTTTTTTTTTTATCTTGATCAATCAATCTTATGATTATCTTGATACAATGATTTGGAAATCAAAGTATGAGAGTGTAACAATTTATTATCGTTTGGAATTAAAAGTTATTCTTTTTTATCTGTATTTCTTTTCGCAAGCCATATTAATTTGTTTGGAACGCTTTTCTCATAAAATCTTTGCTGCATCAACTAGTTTGGAACAAAAACTTCTTGTTTTAGTCTCCCAATTTTTTTGAAGCAACTGATTTAAAAAGTTTGATGAACGCGGATAGTAAATAACTTATTTTATCAAACATATTTCGTATAATTAGGAATTTGGAAGAAAACGCTATTACTGAGTATTAAAAGATTATGTTTGCTTCGGATTCTTCTCTCTCCTTCTTTAACGCAAATTTTTGCTTTCTGTCGTTCTAGAATTAAAACGCTCGTTCTAAATTAGAATCCATTCTTTTTTCCGCATTTTCTTTGCACAGAAAAAGAAATGAAGAGCCATTTTTCTAAATTAACAACGTACACTTAATTAAGAACCTAACCCTCCCAGATGGCTTAAGATTTGAATCGAATTTGGTGGAAAAAAGAGGATCTTTCGAAATGAATTTAGACTTCATTTCAAAAGCTTACTGAAACTCTGAGAGAAATTAGATTTAAATAAATTCATCAGCAGAAAAAATATATTCAATGTATTTAGATAATTTGCCTCTTCTGACTAATGACATGCTTGTTTTCTTACTTTTTTATTTTTAATGCTAATCCAATTTTTCTGTTATGGCATGCACATTTATGAATTTTTCTAAAACATTAAGTTTCCTTTGAAAAATTTGGGGATTAAAAGCATCAAAAAACATTTTTGATTAAAACAGCTAAATTAATGTATCTTTTTCAAACTAAATTACATCTAAATATACGTTGCTTTGTGGAAAAAGCCTAGGTTTAACTACTTTATGCGTAAATACATCACAATCTTGAATGAAATTTACATATTTAGACACTCTTCTTATATCCCATTATTTTAAGTAAAGAATCATTAGCAAGCTTAGCAGAAGTTGAAATACCACTAAAGAAGGCAAAAGTTTCCTTGTTTATAATCCTTGTTTAATTACAATAGTTTTATTTTATTTTTTTTCTGAAAATTCTCAGGTGGCTCAAAAGTAAAATTTCTTTTTTAAAAAAGTCGTTGATATGAAATGATGCAAACAGTTAGGGATTTTTAAAACAAACACAAATAACGTTCCAAATCCGTTTGCTTGAAATATTAGGCAATTTAAATCTGGCGTTAAATTTTAAATTCATTTAATGATATTTCTGCTTCTTGGAAACAAATTGAAAATGAGCTATATTTGATAAAAATTAAAGTGCTGACTTTGAATAAAGAAATACATATGCAGAAACGTACGACTCAGAAGGACAAAAGTTATCTTTAATTTGAGTTCAAATATATAGTTTAAACGAAAATCTAATTTTCTTGTGTTTATTATAATCCCAAAGTTGTGCATCCTATTTAAGTGAGACGAGCATCACAATTCTGTTTTCCTTCCATATTTATCCTCTCCGGCCCTTTTATTTTTTTCATTATTTTCATTTTCTTTATTGACAGAGAACTAACAAACTCTTGACATTCGACTGACAAGGTGTCATGGTGTTTTTCAAGACTCAATTCGACATTGTGAGATCTATAAACGGATGGACGAATTATGTGAAAGCCAATCAACTTGTAGCCTTTCTACGAGAATCAGCGTTGGAGATTCTATAAAGAATACCAGATGAAAAGTAGACGGACCTAACGGTCATCAAAAAAGCTTGTTGCTTTAGAGGTTAAACTAAACACACAAATCTATCTAACGAATAACGTTTATTAACAAACATTTGGACGAATACATTAAAAACACGAACACTAACAAATGATATTATATTGTCATTACATGATACTCATGATACTGATCGAACGAGAACTAAATACAATATATATAGTGTTGATTGTAGAACGGGTTATAGTGCTGCCTGTGCTGATTTCCATATGCCTACTGCATGAGAAAATAGATGACGTTTTGATGCCATGGTGGCTTGTGATACTAATTGCAAAAAGCTCTAGAATCTCTCTTTGGAGTTTTGTCCGCAGTGTAAGTTGGTCAGCTTTTAGATGCTGAGCACTATTGATAGTGCGGTTTCTGTTATTATCAATGATTTGTTATCTGCTTGTGTTGCTAATTTGTACAAGTACCGTAAAACGGGGTTACTTTGCACCGATTTTCATGACTTCCGGCAGAATTTCGAAATTAGTTATATATATTTCTCTAAAGGTAAGAATTTTCTAATTTTTTCTCACAGAGGGATTGTTAGAGAAACGTTTTGGAGCTAAATTTGGACCATAGAGTAATTTAATAATTAATTACGATTCTTCGAAATTCTGGTGCAAAGTTACCTCATAGGTGGGGATACTTTGCTATGGTAAATTTTTTTTCAGGAAATTAGAAAAACAAATTCTCTGGATGCAATTCTAGATATTCTTATCGAAAACTTGGGTGGAAATATACACGAAAAATAAATTTCATAAATGCTCGATTATAATTAACAATTTTACGTCATTGTATTCGGTCCAATCAGGATGGAGTTATAGAAATCCTTTTATCCAAATATTTTGCTGGGTGTGTTATCAATAAATCTATCTATAACTGCATCTTCTTTATAAGATAAACGCTTATTTTCTTTTTAGGATTTATACTATTGACAGGAAAACCGAAGTCACTGAATTGGACTACACGTTGTAAAGGTCTTTTCCTTCTCATTGAAGAAAACCAGGGGATTTCCATGTTTAGTTATATGAATTAGCTTTCTTTCGTCACAAACTGTTCATTTGGGTTACCAGAAAAGTTTCTGCCTTTTTAAAAATACCCTAAACTTGTGAAATCGTGTTAATTCAAGCTTCGAAGGTCTCCAAATACTTACAAGTTCCTAACTTCCTTTTATACACCCTGGGCATATCTGAATCTTAAGAAAACATTGCTCTTATTATTATTTAATACAAAAATAAATTAAAAAACCAACTGGGGTTGCTGTTTATCGCAAATTTCCATGGTGCAAAGAATCCCTCCTTTTCTGTGCAAACTTACCCCAGGTCAGACAAAAAATTAATTAGAACTTAACTAACAAATATAGTTGACATTCAAAGCAACAAAATGAAAGCTAGGCTTATTATCTTTCACATTTAAATGCACCTGCCTTCAGAAATGTCATACTTTCCTCAACAGATACAGAATTTTCGGCAATTTTAATTGTTATATACGTTTAAGGAATGAAATACGCTAGTCTGTGTTCCCAAGAAGTTAGAAAAAAATATCAATCCCATACCCCTAATCAGTTGATCGCTATTTCACTTATCACACAAATTTTATACTGGTGCAAAGTTATCTCTATAAGTGCAAAGTAACCCCGTTTTACGGTACTGTTTTTCTTATTACCTACATTTCTTGCTTTCTGGAATATTCACCGAACAAAGCGTCTTTCTCCATTACCCAGCATTTTCGACTACATTCACCGTACACCCATCGTACGATTTTCGTAACATGCATTCTAAAATCGAAAGTTGGGCAATCACGAGAAGGCTAAGCTATGCCATTTGTCCTAAGACTAAAACCGTTTTTTCCCCCACCTATTTAAGTCGAAAAATTAGGCAAAGAATTCAAGGATATCCCAAAGTTTGTTTTCAGACAAGGTTCAAAGTCTCAGAATTCCTGACACCCACACTCCTCTTCCCCCACACGGGGAATTTCGAGTTTCATTTCTAGCCTCGACACGAGGTCCCAATCTAGGCCGAACTATTATTTTCCCGCTAGCCTCGCATCGAAGTCCCAAATTGGAATCGGTGGATGGAGTTTTGGATTTTGAGTTCTTTTGAATTTCACCACTTCGAATCCATTGGTTTAAAATTTCATAGGTTTTCGACCTTGATGATAGGTTCTTCCTTTCCGTGTTCCAAAAATTCCAGTTTGGAACAGCGGTGAATGGCCCGCTTAAAGATTGAGTTGGCCCTCCTGGGTATTGAATGAACTAAAGAATGAGGTTCTTTCATAGGAACTATTCGTTCTCAGAACTCTTCTAGCTTGTTTTAAGCAATGCATACTCTAGGCCAGGAGTTCGCAATCAGAAGTCCGTGTAATCCTGGGGGTTTACCCACTTCGAATCCATTTGCACCAAATTTTATAGGTTTTCGACATTGACGGTAGGTTTTTCCTTCCCGTGTTCCAAAAGTTCCAGTTTAAAACAGAGGTGAATGGCCAGCTTAAAGATTGAGTTGGCTCTCCTGGGTATTGAATGAATTAAAGAATGAGGCTCTCTCTTAGGAGCTATTTGTTCTCTGAATTCTTCTAGCTTGTTTTGAGCAATGCATACTCTACGCCAGAAGTTCCCAACCTTAAGTCCGTGTAATCCTGTGGGCTACAGGAAGGTAATGTTGATTATAACAGAAAACACAAAACATAGGTGATTAAAATGAAAAAACAAGTTATAGAATTTAATTTCCCCAAGTTGGTGTGATAAATGAAAGTTAAGCAAGTCTGAAAACCTATTGGGTAGCAGTGAAAGAGGAGTACCAAGAGCTCAATGTTAAGGAATTAAAATATTTAATAACTTTCTGAACACCTAATTTCTGGAAAGAACATAATCTCTCGCTTATATTAATAACAAATACTCTAGTAAGCTTGACGCAGCAGTGACAGGTAATTATGTCTGTTTTCTTCTGAACCTACTTTTGTAAAACTCTGCTTCATGAAACAAGCTCATTTAAATTACCTTCCATGTGAATAACTGATTATCAAGATGAGTGTTAGTTTTCAGCAAAAATTAATACGAAATTACTTCAATGCTTTATGACATGGCACTAATACTGTTTTAAAAATTGGAAAACTGAGCAGGTTCTTGAAATTTTGAGTTGTAATTAGAATTGTTTGAATATGGATGGATTCACATACCAAAAGTTTTTATAAGTTTCGTTGGGCGCCATTTAACAAAAAGAAGAAGTTAAATACATATATTAGGTTCTTAATAGAATATATCGAGGATCATGGGAGCATTTAATCAGTTCACCGGTAAATGCCCAGCAAAATTTCAATGCACTGTTTATTCAAGTATAAAAATTTGAATAAAGAAAGTTTTTTGTTTTTCGTCAATATATGACACTAAAGAACGTTTAAATGCAATTTGTAAATATCGACTAATCCAGAATATTTAATTTTATTTTTGTAAATAATTAAGATAATTTAATGTGTAATTAACTTGAAGCCTTTGTTGGTTATAAACATTCTATTATTAAATTGAACTCTTGTTGTAAAAGTATTTTGAATAATTTATTAAGCCTTTTTTAGATTTCTCATTGTATAATTTCTATCAGTGAATTCTGATAAATGCAGAGATACTTAATTAAATTTATGCATACCTATGTGAAAGCACTACACCAACGCTATGATAACAGCGCCCTCTACCTTTTAGCTTTGTGCTGTGAAGTCCAGACCAGATCAGAACGGATTTGTATTGAAAAGACTATCTATTCTCTTGTTGTCAGACGGACAACGAAATACTGTAATCGCTATGCTGTTGTTCTAATTACCAGCCGCATTGTACATATTTCATTTGTTATTTCCAGCATAATGAATTTAGTTTAAATTTTAATAAGTGGTGATTGCGTCCCCCAAAGCAGAAATTTGTCTCAATAAGTTTTATTCGAGAAAGAAAAATAGATCATTTCATGATTCTATGTTTCGCTTTGCTTGATCTTGTGTTCTGTTTGTCATATAAAATCCGTTTTCCCTGTTTTGTAAATATGTTGTGTTTTCATTTTGATGTTATCGTTGTTATAATAAATTATCAGTTGTTTTGTAGTTACGTATTTGGAGTATCAATTAAATCGCAAAACGTTATTAATCATTTTTTGAAAATTAAATTACTATTCATCACATGTTGCAAAAATTTGGAAATTTCAAATGTGATTTTGATAAATGGTGGTTTGGGAATAAAATTCATTCTTTTTTTGTATTTTTCTTTTACATCTTTTTTGTATTTTAGTTTTTTTTTGTATTTTCGTAATTTTTTGTATTTCTGCATTCGTTCACTTAAGATGAATGAATTCATTCTCTTCGAATTTTCCATACAATACCGTGTGGAGTGGTTTGGAAATGTTATTAACGAGAAATTATTGAATGAATATTGACTTGGACTAACACTTTGTCAAGTTTTAAGACATTCATGTGAGAGTATTTGTTGACATTTTTCAGTCTAAGTGAGATCAGTTTGATTATTACCATAATTAATGAATATTATAGATAAATTTTAGTTATTGTTCAATTGCGGAGAATTTATGCACGGATAATTATATAGGAATATACGGAAGATTATAGGAGTATTCAACACAGTTAACCCTCAGTTCAGCAAATTTTTAAGGTTTGGTTAGTTTTGTGCATAAATTTGAAAAAATTCCTTGTTATTTATTTTTCTTTTCCAAATCGAATCACCATTAAAAGGACGAGTTTTCTGGTTTGTTTATTTTAGATTCACAGACCGTTTTCCGGTAACTCTATGATTTAAGCAATCCCCAAATCCAGTTGAATACTGTATCAAGAGCCAAATTCGAATCAGTTCTTTCTTTAGTACACAAAGCGTTGAATTCTCTGTTCTAAAGGTTGTTAAAAAACTCTTAAAATGGCTAAACTCGAAATGGAACGATTGTAATTAGCTGAATCGTTTGGTTAAAAATTTAACCGCCAGTTATTATCTAAATGGTGTGGTTAAAATTTTAACCCCCAAACAAGCCTTAAAAGTCACCTATTATGACACCCTTTTCACAACATGAGTCTCTTATTTTATGTAAACATTTAGAGATGCAGAAATAGGAACATGAAATTTAATATTTTCAAAGTATCCTTAACCCATAATATTAGAAAACTGTACTCTAAACATCTTCAAACAGAGTTTTGAAATTTTGAAGATTCCCATTGACTTAGCAATAATACCGGAATCCGGTGACTATAGCGGAAGTCCTACTTTAATGCAAATGGACAAAACAGAGAACTCGTCCATACATCTTTCATTAATTTATAAATCAATGCATCAAGTAGGAATATGCTAAAATTATCGTTTGGTATTAATGAATGCTTTTAATTTATTTGCCTTTCTTCACCGGAAATCGAATTCCTTCGCCGCTTTCACTTTTGCCATAAAATTCCTGTCGTCTCTGTAACTTGCGTAAAATACAGACCTCTTCAATTTAGACACTCATCCTTTTAAGTGAAAGCATATAAGAAGTCTGATGAAAGAAAATACGGAAAATAAATAAGAATAACAAACAATCTCTTCTTTCACCAGACAAATTTCGTCTAATTAAGAATTTAGAAGAAAACACTATTACTCAGTATTAAAGGATTATTTCCCCTTCGGATCCTTTCATTCATTATTTTAATACAAACTTTTGCTTTCTACGCCCCTTTGGAATTAAACCGCTAATTCTAAACTAAAATGTATTTCAATTCCTCCCTTTTTTCGTTTCGAGGGGAAAAAACCCCTTTTTATAAATTAGCAGCTTACACTTAATTAAGAGCAAAACCTGCACAGATGGGTAAGGATTTCAATCGAATTTGGAGGGGAAAAAAAAAGAAAAATTTTTCTGAATGAATTTAGATTTTATTGCAGAAGCCTATTTAAACGTAGAAGAGAAATTGGATTTAAATAAATACATGAGTAAAAAATGTATAGCTTATTCTTTTGGAAAATTAGCATCTCATGACAATAGATACATTTACTTTCTTCATATTAATTCCGATCCAATTTTTCTATTTTGTCATGCATATTTATTATTATTTTCTCGAATTCTCATTTTTCTCTGAATATTTTGAGGATTAGAGGCAAGAAAAGATTCAGTTTTGATTATATTTGGAACAACGAAAGAAACATTTTTTTTCAAAGTAAATCCCATCTAATTATTTGTTGCTTTGAGGGAAAACAAATTTCCTGTTTAAGCACTTTATGAATAAATATTTCATTTTCTTGTCAAGAATAAACATTTTTAGACACTCGACCCAAATTTCAGCATGGAATTTCTTTTTGTATGAAATTAGTAATGATTTTCGCAAAAAAGAAGTTTTAATAATATTTAAACAAAATTGGAATATTGTTTGCATGTATTCCCTATTTGATGATAAATAATTATTTTTTCATTGAAAGTTTGCATAGTGGCTTTAAAGTTAACTTTCTTGAAAAAGACATTGATGCAGAATAGTGCTTGTAAACGTTTTCTTTATTTTTATTACTAGTATAAAAGCAAATAATTAATTTAATCTATTTTAAATGTTAATGCTATGCAATGATAGTTCCAATGTTTTTCAAGAAATCCTTGTTCTGGTTAACAAAATTATATCTGTCTTTCATAAAAATTTTAAGTGACGGTTTAGTTAATTATTAAACGGATAGCAAAGTACAATTTTAAAAATAAATTGTGTTACGTGCATTATGAAATTCACATTTATTTTCAATTTTAAATTGATATAACTTTCAAATTAAAACTCCTTTTAGGCTTTTGTTTATGTTTAAATTATGTTTAAATAATCTTCTTAAAGATGTTTAAATCTCTTATTTTAGTTTAGATAACTTCATTTTAATTTATCTGTCATATTGAGTCACGACCTTTTTCGAAAAAAATCTTCTTATGTTTCATGTTGTTTTGTAAGGCAATTAGATTTATATCAAGAGGAATAAGAATGGTGATCTATAATAAGTTCAAACAGAAGAAGATAATAATAACTGAAAATCTGACTGAATTCATTATACAGTAAATCCTGTCTATAACGGTATTGTAGGGACCTAGAAAATGTATTGTTATAGACATAAGAACACATATTTTATTGTTCTTATTGATTCATCTTACAAATAGTAGCTGATATAAAACTGTATTTTGTAAACATATAAATATAATATTTTACATACCGATATAAAATTTTATTATTAAATTTATTTAAGAACTTCAAAATGA